>JABXWE010103664.1:0-22895 GCA_014611495.1 Limonius californicus | reverse complement strand
TTCTTTCTTCATCTCGTTCTTCTTCATCTCCATTAGCATCACCTTTTTCCTCTTCATTACGGATTACTTCGTCTGACTGATTAGAAACTGTATCATCCTGTGACTGCATTACACTATTTTCATCAGTCATTGATATATTACCACTTGAGGGTCTACTTGTTAGTGTATCGGTTAGAAAGGACATAGTTTCAAAATAAACCCATTTAGGTTTTTTCCCTCCTTCGGTCCCAGAACGACTATGCATTTTATTCAATTCTTTGCGAAAATTATCTCGCATGGTCCTCCATTTAGTTTTCACTGCTGAAACTGAAAGAATAAACTATTTCAAAATCTATTTATGACTTATAAATATAATTTTATATCGAATAAAGGCGTAATTAAAATTCTTATCATTTTCAGATACTTGTCGACAGGACTGGCATTTCGATCACTGTCATTTTCATTCAGAATGTCGCATACGACGATAAGAAAAGTAATTTATGAAGTTTGCCAAGCAATATGGGACGAATTTTACCAGGAACATATGCCATTTCCGACAACTGAAAGGCATCTATCACTTGCAAATGACTTTTTTCTAAGATGGAATTTTCCGAATTGCATTGGGTGTATCGACGGAAAGCACATAAGAATTTGTGCTTCCCCAGATTCAGGCTCAATGTTTTGGAATTATAAGCAGTTCCATTCTATTGTACTTCAAGCAGTATCCGATGCTCATTGCAGATTTCTTTATATTGTTGTTGGTGCTTATCGCAAACAGAGTGATGGGGTAATATTTTCGGCTAGTTCTTTAATGCACCACTTAGAAAATGAAAGTTTCAATGTTCCAAGTCAGAGAAAGATTCCAGACACTGACATAATTGCTCCATTCGTACTCCTAGATGATGAAGCTTACCCTTTAAAAATCTATCTAATGAGACCATATTCTGGTCGAAGCCTTGATCAACAACAAGAAGTTTACAATTAACGATTATCGCGAGCACGAAGAATTGTCGAATGTGCTTTTGGAATTTTAAGTGCAAAATGGAGAATTTAAAAAAAAGAAATTGAATGTCATCCGGATAAAGCGGAACTTATCATAAAATGTACTTGTATTCTTCATAATATTATAATTGGCAAAGAGGGAGTTAATAGTGGCATAGATGGTCAAAGGAATTTTGATTTATCTCAAATGGTTCACCAAGTATCTTCAAGAAGCAACAACCGTTCTACTGTGGCGGCATATAATGTGAGAGAAATATTTAAAAATTATTTCAATAACCCACTTGGTTCTGTGCCATTTCAGAATGCCTATGTTACAAATAAATAAAGAAATTTTGTTTTTGTATTTATAGAAACATTTTCTTGTCTGTACTTACCTGTATCATTCATTTCTTGGCCTACTTCCTCCCATAGTTTTTTTATAAGGTTTCTGTTGCGATAATCTTTGGATTTTTGATTCCATAATGCAGTTTTTGATTGCACACAAGCAATTATCTTCTCAAGATCCATTGTTATTACCACAAAATTTCGAAGGCACGCACGTGCACGCATATAAAATCAAACAAGTTTGTTTTGATCCGACCAACGGAAAGTGGGCGTACGAGCACTGACGTGCAAACTCGATGAAATGTAACCGCATGCGTTAGGTTTCATTTGTTAAGTTTTTGCTCCGTGCGCGTCCGTGCTCTCACGAGTAAAAAAACGCACGGACCCGCATCCAATGTAACCACGGCCTAAGGCTATATTTCCACTTTCACTATGCTGAAAAATCCAAGTAATTTCGTTGGCACACCAAGCTAACCAAGAGTCACGTGACGCACATGTCTGTCTACTAACAGACATAACCTCGAAAAATTTTGACACATGATAAGGAGGTTATGTGTTTGTTTACTGTCCAAGGGTGACATCACATGCCTGTTCCGAATTAAAGTAATTGTCAAATGTGTATTTATTAGGTTTTGAATATATATGCGGATAACATAAAATAATATTAATATGGGAAAACGTTCAAGAACGATTTATCCTTTTTTTAAGTTAAAAATTACTAAATTATATATAATTTAACGATGGTTTTGTCTTGTAATAATTATTTATGTATGTTACATAGTAACAAATTTAATTTCAGTCATGACACAAAGTGGAAGTCTAAGTAGTCCGGCGGGAGAAGACCAGGCCCGCAAAAGAGAGATGAGATTACTGAAAAACAGAGAAGCCGCGCGCGAGTGCAGAAGAAAAAAGAAGGAGTACATAAAGTGCCTAGAAAATAGGGTAGCCGTTTTAGAGAACCAAAACAAAGCCCTTATAGACGAGTTGAAATCTCTTAAAGAACTATACTGTCAGCAAAAGACTGACTGAGGTTGGTGTGTAATTTTAGACATGGTGTTGGACACTTTTGCATACCTTGGGATCTTGAAGAAGTAGATTAGTGCTTGCGTAGCATTGATTCAGACTATGACAACTTGCGTTCAAGATGGTTAATATTTGTGCAATTACATGATTGTGTACTACTTTTATTACAGAGTCCTTTGTATTATCAAGCTGTACTGCTTTAAACGAATCACATGACTGTCTTGCAAACACTGTCGAATGGTTTCGGGTGGTTACCAATCTTTGGTATGATTTAACTTTGCCAAATGGCAGTTATCAAAATTTGGAATTCACATAACGCCTCATAAAGACTTCAGCGAAGCTTTACACTTTCTTTTACATGTTTTATATATCTTTTCCTCGAGGGCACTCGATGTTGTTTATCTCTTAAAAGTTATTTTTATCGGCTAAAAAGCTCAAATGTATCGTTGTATAGTTAGTTGTTATTATGTACATTGTAATTATGTGGAAAGAAAGGCTTGTGAGAATAGTTCTGTAATTATTAAGAGCCGAATGTATATATGAGTATAAATTACAATATTTTTTGTAAAAAATGGTTAGGTATTTATTGACAAGTGTCCAGACCTGATGGAGTGCCTTGTTGATACAGTTAGGTTTGCTTTGATCTTCATTTTATGACATTACATCGCTGTGACCGCAAATTTTTGTGCCATATTACAATACAGTTTGTTTTATTTCAAGAGACCTCTTTCTCTTAAAATTCCTCTTTCTGCATGCAACTCTTTGATACTGTTTTATTTTGATGTAATGTTATAAAATAAACTGAGCACGTTCTCTAAGTCACAGTTAGTTTTATATATTATATAATTTTGGCTTTTAAATTGTGAATTAGTTGTACATAGTGTATGTAGTCTAAACTGTATTTTTACATATCACAGGGATAAATTACTAATGTTTTGCTACAAACGTAGGTTTGAGTGTCTAGGCATTTTCCATTGTAATTAAACGAAATGTAGATGTGGTAAGTCATTTGGTCCAACTAAAATATTCTCGTACTGTGGAACTTTGTTGTTATACATATTGACTAATCAAACATGAAACACTTCTGGCAGTGACGTACTTGATGCGACTATCAAAATTCTTCCAGAAAACCGTTGCCTTCAATGTATAACACAAATAGCTACCAGTATTTGCGGTCTTTGGTTTTAGAAGTAAACACACCTATGTTGCTGTTTCGGTATTGTTTATAAGTTTAGCCAATATGTACATAAGATAATTATTACTAATTGATGTTAAAAGTATTAGTTAAATGATTTATTATAATAAATTGATACACAAATGAAACGTTCCAGTCTCAAGTGTTGTATTTAGCATTTAAATAGTTACAGGGTAAATCCAGGGAATTTTGCCTCCATTGGTTTTTGGATATCGAGGAGCATGTACATCGGCCCTGCAATGCCTTCAAAAAGAGACAAGGGTCGATCTGGGGAATATTCTTCGTGATCCTTTGTGTACGCAATACACCATTCGGCGAATTTTATGGCTCTATACAAATGTTTCTCGTCCTAAAACGAAAATAATAGGTTTCAGCTTCAAAAGAGTAACATCATCATTTACCCGTGTTGTTTGATAGAGTTGCAAGAAGCAGTAGGCATTTCCGGACACTCCATGACAAATACTGTAGCCTTTCCTTACTAACCCTCGCTTCCAAACCACTTCTCCAGCTTGCAGAGCTAAATCTAGATAATGAGGATCTTCATATACCTATAGAAAGGACCATGTTTTTATATGTATTACTTGCTATTGCAAATACAGATACAAGAAATTAATTCTTCAAAATATTCACATTAAGAAAAAAATATTTTAAATAATAAACTACTCAAAAATGATTAAGAGCGTATATGTTTGTATTTGGCAGCTAATGGTCGTCTATTATTGATAATTTGAGCAAGCGGCAATGTTTGATATAAAAAACAAAAAACAATCGAATCCATTTGCAATTGTTTAAACCTATTAGTGTCAAGTCGAGTTTGTGTGTTTGATTGAATAATCTTTCCTGTCCTCTTAAGATCTTTTTTCTTCATTGTTTTTTTTTATTGGTAGGTATGTTACATTTGTGTTCTTAATAATAAACAACAAAGCAGAGAAACCATTTAACAATAGAACAACGAAATTTAGCCATTGTTATGTACCAAAGAGGAGTTCGCCAGGTCGACATTGCTACATACTACATGCTACATATATTGCTGATATATTAGGAACCACGCTGAACGTAATTTCACGTGCCCTTTCGCACCTTAGAGAAACAGATACGACTGCAAGAAGGCCTGGAAGTGGATCTTTTCGCATCACAACACCTCGTGAGGATCGACTTCTGGTAATTACGAGGGGGTATTGATAAGTATTTAGCCTACCATATAAAACGTCACAATATTTCAAAACAAAATTTTATTTATTCAACATAATCTCCTTATACATTTAGCAGAACGTTCATAAAGTAATTCTAAGATATTTAAAAAAAATCTTTTACCTTTCACACGTTTTTTTTTAGTTTTGGGAACAAATAATAGTTTGAAGGTGCTAAATCCGGAGAATAGGGCGGATGGTCAACCAATTCAAAACCAATTTCATCAATTTTTTGCAGTGCAATCAACGACTTGTGAGCAGGAGCGTTGTCTTGCAAATAGAGCACACCTCTGGCAAGTTTTTCGCGGCGTTTTTCCACAATTTTCATACGTAATTTAGTTAGAAACTCGGTATAATATGTTCCCGTGATAGTTCTACCCTGTTCCAAATATTCTATCAGAATTATCCCATCTTTATCCCAGAAAACTGAAGCAAGAACCTTGCCAGCCGATTTGAGAACACGGAATTTTTTGGGTCGTGGAGAGCCAACATGCTTCCACTGTTGGGATTGCTCTTTAGTCCCTGGGTCATAGTGATGGATTCACGTTTCGTTCATAGTAACAAGCCGATCCAAAAAGTTTGAGAAATCTTCTGCAAAATGGCGGCAATTTCCTTTGACGTTGTCAATCGAACGTGCTTCTGATCAACGTTCAAGCATCTTGGAATCCATTTGGTTGAAAGCTTTCTCACATCCAAGTCGTGATAATGATGTGACACACACGTTCATAGGAAATGTACAATGCTTCTGCAGTATTCTTAATCCCAATACGTCGATTTTCTAAAATCATATCATGGACAGAATCAATGTTTTCCGGAGTGGTCACAGAAATTGGTCTTCCAGGGCGGTGCCCATCTTTCACATCTGATCTTTCTCTTTTATATTCCGCAACTCAGTTTTTAATACTGACGTATGAAGGACACTGATCACCTAAGGTTTATATCATGTCAGCAAAAATTTCTTTGCCCGATAATTCTTTCAAAAATAAATACTTGGTAATTGACAGAAAGTCGATTTTTCAAATTCTTCCTTTTTCTCACAATCAGACATGCTGTTTTCAAAAATTCACAGTTTGATCACCATTCAACGTATGGATGTTAAACTTTGAACTTATTTATAAAACATTATAGTTGTAACCATATTCACTTTTCTTTCCTAGAAACTTTTCAGGCTAACTAGATATCAATACCCTTTCGTAATGCAAGAATGCACCCCTTTTCAACTGCTCGACATCTACAGCAAGTACTCCAAAATGCCACAGGAAATCGAGTCTCCGACCAAACTGTGAGAAATCCATTGTTTGAGGTAGGACTTACCTCATACCGCCTCCTGTCATACAAGAACTGTGGCTCAACGAAGACACCGGGTGGAATGGTCAAGACGTAGGCTTCAAGAAGCAACACCATAGGATGATATACTGTTTTCAGACGAGTCCAGATACTGTACAGCAATGACAGCCGGCGTCAAAGAGTACATCGTAGTGCCGGACATCGTACCTTACCTCAGTATACCCAACCAGTCATTGCCTTTGGTGGCGGTGGTCTTATGGTATGGGCTGGAATTTCTTTAGGATGGTGTACTGATCTCCATATCTTTAATGGTACACTCACGGGCCAACGTTATGCCCAAGAGATCATTATGGACCATGTTCTGAACAGTCGCAACGGTGTTGGACGGGAATATTTTGTGTTTCTTGATGACAACGCAAGGCCCCAGCGTGCTGAGGTTGTTTTAGAGATGCTTCGAGATGAGGAAATAAACAATCTTACTCTTCCTCCGCTATCTCCAGACCTCAACCCCATCGAGCATGCATTGAACCTCTTACTGGTTCAGCAACAGCTGAGGGATGTATTGCCGGGTCTGTGGCATCAAATTCCACAAGAACATATTGATAATTGCATCGGGAGTGTGCCAGCAAGGTACAGAGCAGTTATTACTGCCAGATGTGCCACCGGTATATATATCTACAAGGTAAGCTAATGAAACCGGACAATTTCAAAAAATCAGAAAACATTCAGAAAGTGGTATTTTGTAAAATTTATTGATGAAAACATAACCTACATGAATGGAAATATTGTGTAAGAGCACAATCGTTCATTTTCTAAAAATAATGTCCGAAAAGTGGCCTCCATTTTGTCGCACACATTCTTGCAGCCTTGTTGCAAAGCTGCCCATAACATTGCGCAGCATTTCTAGCGGTATTGCGGCCACTTCACGTCGAATCCTTTCTTTTAATGCCTGGATAGTCCTTGGGGGGGGGGGGGGGGTTACTTTGAAACACTTTTGTTTTTAGGTACCCCCAGCCAGGGGAACGAGGTGGCCAGGGAATATCACCGTTCTTGCTCATAAGACGAGCGGGGAACGCCTGTCTTAGTAAACCCATTGTCAGTCGTGCTGTGTGGCACCATCTTGTTCGAGAATCGTTATTTCATTTCTGTAGTTCTCGATTGCAGGAAGAAAAAAATTGTTCAACATATTGACGTAACGATCTGAGTTCACAGTTACTGCGTTCCCAGCTTCGTTCTCAAAAAAATAAGTGCCGATTATCCCTAACGAAGAAACCGCACACCACGCGGTTACTTTCTCTGAATGTAGGGGTCTTTCGTGTAATTCCTGTGGGTTATTGTCTGACCAATAACGAAAATTTTGTTTGTTGACGAAGCCACTAAGATGAAAGTGAACTTCATCACTCGTCCAAAGATTATGCAGCACATTATCGTTTTCATTGATGCGCTCTAACGTTTGTTCACAAAACCTTAATCGAGTAACGTAATTTCGAATGTTGAGAGATTGCACAATCTGAATTTTATATGGATGGTAGTGAAGGTCTTTATGCAAAATTCTTCTCTCGGTGTTTTAGGTTAATCCGAGAGTTAAGCTTCGTCGTCGAACGGATCTTCGTGGACTCTCTTCCAATGAATTACGTATCACTTGAATATTCTCTGGAGTGCGCGTAGTTCTGGCACTGCTACCTCTTTTTTGTGTTGTTGAACCATTGCTTTCAAAGTTCCCAACCCAGGTTTGAATAGCGTTGTTAGACGGCACATGAGCGCGAGGCGGTAAACGGTAGTGTGAACGAAACGCTCGTCTCGCACGAACGAAACTTTCCCCGTTTTGGTAATACGCTTTGACGGCAAATGCGCGTTGTTCACCCGACCAAATATCCTTGACAACTAACTTCCCGCTCTCTAGATTCACAACGTTGACGGTCCAAACCCGCCTCCCCTCTACTTTTTCTGCAGTGGCGTTCCCAAATCGTCCCGTTTCATTGGCCCACCTTGTATTTGAAGCGTTTGCAGGCCGTTTAGGCCCATAGCTTGATGATTTGCTTCCACTCTTTCCTATTGGTAGTCTTTGGTCTCCAGTTCGTTATGCCCTTTTCTCGTAAGTCTTCGTACACTGCTTCCGTCCATCTTTTCCTCGGGCGTGGTTATTAAACTTGCATCTCTCATGTATTTGACTACTCGTCCTTCCCCCATTCTCAGAAGGTGGACCTTATCCTGTTTGCTTTTATCACCTGAGTGATATATGGTTGGTTGTAAAGGTGCATCAGTTCTTCGTTTGTCCTTCTCTCCTATTCGTCTCCTACCTTTTTTCCTCCTAGGATTTTCTAAGTATTTTTTGTTCCCATGCTTCTACCGTTTTCTGTTGGCTGCTAGTAAGGACCTATATTTCACTGCCATACGTCACTGTAGGTCTTATAACTGTCTTGTAGAGTCTGAACTTTGCACTGCGTGAAACGTCCTTTGATTTTAGCACCTTACTTAACGTACCCGCGCACCTTTCACCTTTGATTAGTCCCACTCCGATTCCTTTCGCTTCTTCACCAGGTATATGTAACGCGTTCGCAGGCCATTCAGGCTCATTGCTGGACAATTCTCCTCAACTCCTTCCGATCCTTTGCTAGCTCTCTCCACTCTGTTATCCCTTTATCTATTAGGTCTGCTTTCACTGCCTCCATCCATCTATTACTTCGTCGCCCTTTCCTTCTTGTGTTTTGTGGGTTGGCTTTCAGTGCTGCCTTGATCTGCCCTGCCTGCTGTCTTCTAAACGCTCTATATGACCTAACCATCTCATCCTCTGTGCCCTTACAAATTGAGTGATTGTTGCGTCTCCATACAACTGTCCTAGTTCTTCATTATTTCTTTTTCCCATCCCTTTTCTGTTTTTCTACCTCCAAAAATTCTGCTCAATTCCTTTCTCTCCCACATTTCCAGCTTCTCTTTTTCCTCTTTGTTCATCACCCAAGCTTCGCATCCGTATGTCACTGTTGGCCTTAACACTGTTTTATACAGTCGTAGTTTCGCGTTTCTTGATACACTTTTAGTCTTTTTTTTAACACATTGACTGCCGGCAACGCGGCTACCGCGTTGTAACCATCTTCCGTCATGTGCCGCCGACGCGTTTCCCGCGTTTTCTGTTGTCTGTTTTATAGCCTAAACATCCGGCCGGCACCACACTTATTCACATTATATCTAGGTAGGCACACAGTATATACTTCAGTGGCGGAACTTTGTATGGTGCAGCCGGTGCATTGCACCGGGGCCCACGCTCTCTGGGGGCCCACGGGGCCCAGGCCCTTTCGGGGCCCCATGAGCCCCTTTAAATTCTATTTTATATTTGGAGTCAGGTGCGACACATTTTGATCCTAGTTGCTTACTTAAGGGGCCTACTAAATGTCTTTTGCACCAGGGCCCTACTAAACATTGTTCCGCCACTGATACACTTGAAAGTAATAGAAAAAGGTAGTGGTTTCAGAATTTATATTTGTTGGTGAACGCTTTATTTTTTCATAATCAAAATATATTTCGTGCAGTGAAAAAAGGCGAGTTTCTGATATTTTATTCAATTAAATATGTAGGTTATTGGTGATATGCGTTGGTGAGAACTAAAAAATCAAGTTAAAATTTAATAAAAAATATTACCATAATAGTCAACATAGACGAAATGAGACAAAAAATTCGTATTTTATTTCAGTTGTGTTGAAAATCAATTGGACATGAACGACAACAATATGTCTCAACCGTCAACTTAAAAGAGAATACGTCTAGATAATCGTCGTCCACTGACTGATGCTGAATTGTTGCAAGCTTTGGAAGAGTCAGACGACGAAGTCGACTTTGTTGACGACAAGGAAATGAAGATGATTCTGATCATGATAAAGTAAACGAGTTAGTGAATTCGCCGTCATCACCAACTCGATTAGATCAAAATAACGAGACTCTGGAAGCAGGTCCAAGTAGTGAAACAAGAGAGAGACTTTGGTTGAACGAAGTACCAGATGTGACGAAAATTCAGTATTCTGTAGTTTCTGGATTAAAAATTGTCATGGACTCGCATGATCCCGTAGATTATTTTAATTTATTGGCCAATGACAATTTTTATGAATTAATTGTGCAGAATTCCAACTCATACGCAGTCGAGATTCTCTCAAGGAGTACTTCTGATCAAAGCAGGATAGTGTCCTGGAAAGATGTGACAAAAGAAGAATTCAAAATTTTTCTTGGCCTTTTGTTTCATATGGGGACAATTAAAATAAATCGTTTGAGCGGTTATTGGAAAACAAATTATTTATTCGGTATTCTGGTATTTTCTGCTTTTATGAGTCGAAATCGTTTCCTTTTAATACTGCGTGCTCTACATCTTACCACATATGAAACGGAAGGACAATGTAAACTGGCAAAAATACTACCCCTGGTAGATTTTTTCAACTTGCGAATGGAGGAAATTTACTATCCAGCTAGGGAACTAGCACTGGATGAGTCCATGGCCCTTTGGCGATGCCGATTAAGTTTCCGGCAGTATATGCAAGGAAAACGGCACAAGTTTGGAATAAAGCTGTATGTAGTGGCAGAACCAACTGGAATGGCGCAGAGGTTATTAGTATATGGAGGTTCAGCAGATCCAGATACGGGAGGTTCTAAACACACTGAAAAAGTCGTTCTAAAATTGATGGATGGTAAATTCAATGTTGGACATGCTCTGTACATGGGCAATTTCTATAATAGTATAGCGTTGTCAGAGAAATTGTTGCAAGCAAAAACGTATACAACTGGAACTCTTAGGGCTAGCGCGCACGGGTGACTTTTGTCACCGTGACAGTTACGTCACTCTCATCAAGTCTATGGTGTAATATGAATGTGCGCGCATGTTACGAAGTGACAACTGGGTGACTTTTTTGTGCGCGGACCCGCGAACATGCCCGTGACAAAACTGTCACCGGATCGCTAGATTTCAATGGCCGTGCGCGCAACGGTGACAAACATGTCACCCCCCTGTACGCTCCCCGTCAGTTGCGCTTTGACAATCAAGACGACAACGTCTGCGTGATGGAGTCGGTGGCGTTTACATCTCAGCAAAACGTGTCTGTTCATGAAGACGACATAGATAACGATTTACTTATTGAAGAGGTTGAAAAAAGACCAGCACTCTACGATATGAATTTAAAAGAGTATTCTGATATACATATCAAAAGTAAAGGATGAACAATAGTTCATCAAAACTTTTAACACTCATTCGAAAATATCCAAAACAATTCCTTGGATATGCTCGCAGTTTTTCAAACATAGTGTAAAATTTGCCACTTATCAACCTGTCGCTCCAAAGGGGATGAACCCAGTGTTCTTTTGTGCCTAACGACCAGTTCACAGACCACAACCGCCTCTTCGAAATCCATGTTGATGAATGACGCTAATTTTCATCAAAAATGAAATGACTGTCACTCTTCGTGAGCGCACTCATCTTTGGTGACGTGACTCAACGGTGACAGAAACTTTATTGTCACGGTGACAAAAGTCACCCGTGCGCGCTAGCTCTTAGAGTGAATCGAGCAGGAAATCCAAAAAATGTGACTACGAAAAAACTGCATAGAGGCGAATCATACTGCGAATACACCCACGAGAACATTTGCATAATGCAAATGGAAGGATCGTCGAGATGTATTGGCTATTTCGACAGAATTTGACGGCGAAATGGTTGAAACAAGATCGAAAAGAGGTGTAGAACAATTCAAGCCAAGACTGATTCTGGAATATAATAACTTCATGGGAGGTGTTGATCGCAGTGATCAAATGCTCAGCTACTACTCTTATGAGCATAAAACTTTGAGGTGGTACAAAAAATTAGCCATACATCTCTTCCAAATTATGTTGACAAACTCGCATTTTCTGTATAATAAATACGAACAGAAAAATATGAACCTATATGACTTTATATTGTCCATAATCCAAAGTTTATTACCACCACCGCCTAAGCAGGAGAAACAGAAGCTTGTGTACCACTTGCCAGAGTACTGCCCAAAAGATGACAAAGGAAATGCCAAAAGGTGACGATGCAAATATTGTTACCAGACCAAGAAGTTTAGAAAATACTTTATTTTTGTCCCCAGTGCCCTAATGAACCTGGACTATGTTTGACACCATGTTTCAGATTATTTCATGAGCAGTAATATTTTTTTAATATGTACCATATTTTTCGCACCGTGTAACTAACATTAGAAAATGAATCTTTTACGTTGTTTTATATTTGGTAAGCATATCCACGTCCTACACTGCAAATTATAAAGAACGCGAATACCGCGTTGACGGCATACCAGAGGGCATTTTTTGGTTGGGTGCCGTCAAAAAAAATTGAACTAGTGTTAGTAAAATAATATAGTAATGACCCAAAAACACATGAATATATAGAATTTTCTCGAAAATTAAATAAAAAGTAACTGGCCCTTGGGAGTAATCCTCGTCCACAGGTTGGCAGTGAATGTGTTAATAAGTGTAGCCATTACCGTGTACGTCGTATCTAATAGTGCTATACCTTTGTAGTTGCAGAAATCTGTTTTACTTCCTTGTTTATGGATTGGCACTAGCATCGCGCTTCTCCATTTTTCTGGTATTTTCCCAGTTTCCCATGCATGACTTATTAGTTCGTACATTTTATTTTGCAGTTCTCCACCTCCATACTTTGACAACTCTGGGTGGATTCCGTTTTCACCAGGGGATTTTTTGTTCTTCTGATTTATGACCTGCCGTTCCACTTCCTCCCGGGTTGATCTCCTAACGAGTACTTGCCGGATTTGCCACATGGTATTCGAATTTAATAAATTTAAGTTAAGTAAAAGGAGACAATAACGATTTTCATTATAATATCGTCAAATTTCTTCTTTAAACGTACCTTTGTTGTAATTTTCATGTTCATTACTAAAAAGACGTTAAATTTTGTTGTTTTGGTAGTTTTTTATTATAAATGCAATTTGTGTTGCCTTTAAGTGTCTTACACTGCAATATCCCTATTCATTTTTGAGTAGTTTATATTTGCATTTACTGCATAAACTTTGCAAACCTTTACTATCACGGTATTTAAAACCCCTACATACGTATTTCGGCAACTAAGCTACCACCTTCAGTAGAAACTTGAACTAACTAAAGTAACTTGGCTAAGGAATACCCCTTGATCTAGGGGAATACCTCTGTCCAAGTCTACAATGGAAGTCCGATCATTTTAGCAAATTGGGGCTGTTCAAATATCTTTCAATTCGCACCTAACCTCAAATTTTTAAGCAGGTAGATTTCAGATTACTACATTTTTTTTATACGAGGTTTCCCTTACCTTTCTTTTTGTGTAAAAAAGCCAACTCAACACATAATAAAGACCTTGTTATTGCATACAAACCCATCTAAATCAAGGTCAATATTGTTGAAGAAAACTTTCTTTTTGCTTATTACGGAGTCTTTAAAGCAACACCGAAAATTAACATTGCAAGTTACCTTATAAGCCATGCTGTACAAAAACACAAATCCAGGAGCACCGTGGCACCACTGGATGTATTTGTCATTGTCGCTTCCAAGAGATGATGGATAATTACCGCTTGAATACCTGCGGGATGTTTATTAATACAATACTGTTCTAGAAGATTGCATTAAAAGGTACCTTAGTGTGGTCATATAGTCAATGGTAGGTCTTATCAGAACATTGAGTTCAGTCTCGGTCAGATGTTGCCTGGCTTGGAGGAGGAGGTACATTATGCCAGAGACCCCATGAGCTGCCCCTAAATAGTAACTGTCGTGCCATTGATACATCAATGGGCATTTGAATTTGCCCCTGTTGGCTACCTCTCTGCCGCAGGCTAGTATTGCTTGAACAACCTGCAAAACAATTGTGATTAGGCTTTGACATAGCTTTTCACAGAAAATTAGAAGAAGATTTTACAGGGGCATCTATTGCTAATACAGTTAGCTGCAATTCAATCACTAATTACTCTCCACGTTTGGTTTAGCAGCAACCAGTTTGATTTCTATTCATTGTAATTTGTAGGTATTGAAACAAATGATAAAATTGTTTTACTTTGTATGATTTTTTAGCAACTTCTTCAAGAATTGCATTAAGGATTTCTACAGAGCTTTAATCCCTTGATCTAAAAATATCTATGTAACGTGCGATGTCTTGCGCCTGGTTGATTGGTATTTAAATTTTCAATACAGCATTTTGGATTGCATATTTAAGCTTTTGACTAATTTTGAATTGGCCTTGTGGAAGTTTCGTGTCATCAACTCGTGTATTTCCGGTTCAGGAAATGGTGAATTTTGGGTTTTCCGTTTGACATATAATTGTACGAGTTCTCAAAGAAGGTGCACGTGTTTTGAGTTAATTTGGAAGTCGTTTTAAGACTTGGGAAGTTTTCCAATTTGAATTTTCAAGACACATTTGGGAAGTTCTTAGGCATCGATAGTGTAATGTGAGTTCCCGGGGAGTTGATCCCACTCTGTGTACAAATCTTTTGAGAGAGTTCTTTCGCCAGTTAACATCTTTTGGTAAGCATAGAATATCCAATTTCTCTTGTTTCACTTCTAAGACTATTGAAATTATTTAGGCGAATAGGCTGGGGTTAGAATTGACAGAAATTACCAGTCATTTGTGAAAAATCAAAGAGATCCTGTGGGCTCGAGACGAGTGGACTTATCTGCCGTGCAGCGAACGCATACAACAGGTGTGGATCGAGATAGCTAGATCGCAGGTGTGTCAGTTCCTTTCATATTCAATTTTTACTTATAATTTCGAGGATACGAGGGGTTCCGGAAAATTATAGTTTAATAGTAAGGAATCGTAGTAAATCTTGTAATTATATACATAAATTAATGACAAGACTAAGTACACTTTAATTAGTGGGAGTTTAAATTCAATAATTGATTTTGCTTTTTGTTAATATTGGTGATATTTTATCGAAATTCTGTTAATAATTGTTAAATGGTCAACAGTATAATTAATTTTCTTTTATGATTAAAATTCAAACGGCAAGGGAGGATAGTGCGGAAGTTTTAAATCTTGATTAAGACTGCGCCGATACTAATACCATTATATTGGTATTTTTACATCTGGGTATTTGGTTCGCGAGGCCTCGAGAAACGTAAAAATACTTAACGGGGTTGGTCGCGAATAACATTATGGTTGGAAGCGGAATAAATGCTTCGTAGTCTAGTAATAATTTCGCATTATTGCGTTCCCCATATATTCAAGAATTTTGTTTTATGAATTTAATTAACGGAAGGTACTGCTAGCCATGATTGGTTAATTCCTGTTACATCTTTATATATCTTTATTGAATACCTACTTTAATTTCATGTGGCGATGTGTCAAAACGGTTTATTTGCGTGATTCTTTATATAAATTGAAATTTTGTAATTTATTGTTGTGTTTTATTGTGTCTTGGGTTAAAATAATTTACTTTGGTGACAAATTGAACAATTACCGAATCAAGGTAGGTCAGAACTCCAGGAAGCTTCCTGTTTACCTTGTGTTATTTTCAAGGACGAAGGATATTTTAAACAGGTGGCGCCTAGGCTTATCAAACCCCCCCTTCTTCGACCGTAGCTGGTCGACCCTTGTCCTTGATATCTGGACCTTGCATCGTAAATGGTAGTTTCGGTTGTATTGCTTCTATTTAGTATAACAGACTTTGTCGCCGTCTATTCGACTAGGCGTTACAGGCTTTGATCAAATATGCAAATTAATCAATTCCACAATTGTATTTTGTTCAAATAACAATATTTAGAACTGTTGGGAAACCCTAAAGACAAAGTGAAAACTTTGTAAACGTCGGGGATTTACTAAATTGACTGTTCTCACTGTAATGGAAAATATATTGCGCCGCAAACCAAATTGAGATTAGGTTTAAAGACCATGTAGCTCATTTCAAAAATCATAGCGTTGATAAATCATATGTTGCCCACGGTATAAAAATACAAAATCTACAATTATTAAAGAAAGTATCTTCCTGAGTTATTCGTCAGCCAAGTTACTGTAGTTAGTTCAAGTTCCTACTGAAGATGACAGCTTAGTTACCGAAATACGTATTTAGGTGTTCTAAACGTCGTGATGGTAAGGGATTCTCCAAAGTTTAATTAACCATGTACTTAATATGTTTAAATAGCTTGTGATAGTAGTTTCTAACTTCGAAATATTCGAACTATTAGAGGTATATTACTTGGCACTTTACTTAACATCGAAATTGTTTCATCATGTTGATTGTATTTTAATTAACTTCGTTGAGACTCGTATTAACTAATAAGTCAGAAAATATTATTAAGTTCAACAGGTGCTTTAATTTTGAAAATGGCCGACGTAACGTCGAAATATTTATAACACAGAAGTGAGAGCTAATAAACCTTGTTGCAATAATTAAATATATTTAGTGATATATTCTTCTTCTTCTTAGAGTGCTTTATCTCTTACGAGACGTAGCGATCTTCTCTCCTAGGCCTGTGTTGTATGTTTTAAAGTAGCACGGACATAAGGAAAATGAAAATGACTGTAGGTTCATTTCCCACAAGGGGACGGGGCGCTGTAAGAGTCAGTCGGGTTCGGCACTGGAATCTTCGCCCCTCCTCAGCCAGTAATGGGAATATTCTACGTTCGTTTAGTTTTGCCGCTTCATAAGAATTAAAGTTTTATTTTAATTGCCGCCCTTGAGTCGATTGCTATATTATTATTTTTACAGATTAAGTAATGGGAAGTCACTTTTGCAAAGCTACTGAAAGGTCCAATTGTTCCGCTTGACGTACTTGTGTAGTCTGGATATGCCAATCGAAAACAGTTCTTAGAATTCCTCGTTTGTGGAATCGCCGGAAGTCCCACGTGTAGGAATATTGTTCTAGAACAATTTCGTTTGGGTGAGAGTTGCGGCAGGGGGAATGCGAGTGAACGCCAGCTTCTGGGAGTGAACGCACGTGGCTTTCGGAAACGGAGTTGTTGGCTGCTCTCTTCTGCTAGATGAATATATCGTATCGTTCTTTGCCTTAGGCAGAAGAATCTTCGACTTGTGTCGGATAAAACATATTAGCAGAGTGTCAGATTTTTGTAAAGACAATTCAGTGAAATTGTTCTCTAGACTTGTGTCGGATTCGAATTTCAACCCCGTGACAGTCTCCTGCGAGTCGTTGCAAGTGATAATCCCGTAGAGCGGTGGAGATTGTGGCTCCTGAAGTTCTCGTCTGTCTTTTTCCTAGTGAAATAAAGTCCTGGCTCTTAACGTTGTCTCCATCGTGATCCAGTCTTCAAGGGCGAAGAACCTAGGAACACCCCAGTTGTGCCTCTCTCTACTCCCCTACCGAACAAAACTAAGTTAAAACAAATTGTTGATTGTGTTGTGAAAGCTTGTTTCGGGTTTCATTTTATTGGGTTAAAGTACTGAACCTTTATTTTGATGCATTTTTTTTTTGTGTTAACTGTAAAGTGTGATTATAAATTGTAATTTTTGTAAACTCGAACGTCACTGGCTGCTTAGATCTATTCATTACAGTAAATGCCGCAAGCCAGGGGCGGACGAGCTTTTCACTTAGTTGTTTTTCTTGTTTGTTCTAAATTGCATTATTTGTATGTTATTTGATACTTAATAGATTTAGATGCAGTTAAACCGTAGAACGATCTTTTATTTCTGTATATTTTTATTGTATTGTGTGCATGAACTTTGTAAGCTTTATATACAGGAGGAGGCACAATAAAAGTGAGTCCGATTCCCGTAGCTGTGATATGGAAGGTGGTGCCCGCTAATTTTGACCTACTCTGTACACAGCTAGGTACAATTTCCCTCTCGTAAGCGTTTCTTGCGAAACACTCCCTACTCCTCTGAGCTAAGCCGCAGGCCTTTTTTACATCTTCCCTGTTACGAAAAAGCTTGTTTGGCCCGTAACAATGTAAGGATGAGGAAAGACCAGGAAGATTGGATAATAGAATTTCGTGGATGACAGTGTCCCAGCATGTTACGGGCCAATCGAGCTTTTTCGACGATTCGTAATTAGCTTGATGGAAAAGGGCCTACAGCTTAGCTCAGAGAAGTAGTGGGAGTTCGTGCAAATCGCTTATGGGAAAAATCTTTAGTTGTGTACAGGGTGAGTCAAAATAAGTGGGCGCCATCTTCCAAAACCAGCTGATTGTAGGTCCTCGTGGAAGGCCGAGAAGCCAACAGCTTACGGGAACGGAACGGAAAAAAAGTTCAATATAGCGAAATTCTGCAAGTTGACGCGATCAAAAAAAAGGTTTCTTTGTCACAACACAAAACTGGAAGTTTTTACCTTGAATTCCGAATGGCTTAAAGCGAGGCAGGCACAATATGGCTGTGATTTCAAAAAAAAGGGAAGGAAGACAACGTTCTTCGGGGCAGCGTGGGAACGAGGTGTAGCTGGTACGTCCCTGTAGAGTGCCAAATTGCTTCCAATTAGGTCAGTTAACATGGAGGCAGAAGCGAGACTTTTTCGGACGACAGGAACGAACCAAATTCCAGCAAAACACTTGCACGATTTCCTTTTTTTTCTTTTCACTTCACAAAGATCCGAACTGAATTCGACAGGAGCAATTAACTTAAATTGTCCAACATCAAAGCGAACATTCTGTTATTATTTATTTATCCGACTTTAAGTCGATTTGATTATGCTCTACAGCAAACGGTAATACGGTAGAATTAACAGAAGCGCCACAAAGGAAAAGAAAACTATCTTCGAAGTTGTGTCCGTCTATCTTAAAGGTCTAGCTTCGACTGACTTTCCCCCCGCTGCAGAACAGCTTCCAGCCTAATTTTTATTCTAGAAGGAATACCACGTGCAGGTTTTGTGAAAACCCTCGGGAAGCAATATTGAAATGCAGCAAAACAAATGAATTCTGAGAAGCGTTTTCTAACAATTCCGTCTGCACGGTGAAAAACATCCCACAAAGAAAAACCTTGAACAAATTTGAGACTCCTTCGGTCGTAAATTATTTCAAGACGGAAAACACCAACAAGCTTAACAATGCTGAATTCTTCAAAGACGCAATGTAACCAAAACTGTATCCAATATGCAAACGGCAATTAAAATAGCGTGACCAATTCTTACGAAGCGGCAAACAAATTAAGAAATTGATTCATACCGAGCGGCAAATTTGAAAATAACATAACAAGCATTTACCTACATGACCCAGGAAAACCTGAGTCAGGACGGACGACCTGGGGATTTGAACACAACGTCTCACGAATAAAAGGCAAACGTTCTACCGCTAAGCCACCTTCCTCGGTGCACAGACATAGAAAACTTCCAGCTTAAGTGCAAATACTTCTACTCCAGAGAAGATTTACCAGGCAGAATATTTAGTTAGTTTGCCACTACCTTACGAGGAAGAGCAGCGTTAGAAAATCGGATTTTCCGATATTTGAAATTGAGCCCCAGACCTTCAGCATACAAGTGTAACGCACTGACCTACAGCCCACGACTGCCTCGTTTGACTAATTAGGCCCTATAATAGTTAGAACTTATGATACATTATAATGGTAAGTCTAGTAAGATTTATTTAACATTTTTAAAATTTAGTATTTCGTTTACTCAGTAAAATAGTCTACAATACATAGTTATTTAAATTATAGTAGATACAAAATCTACTAATTTATCAGAATCATGGTAATTCCACTTACGAATTTAGAAGTATAATACTAAAATCAAATGTTTCGTCGTCCAGTTTCTTCGCTTTCAACTGCTTTTAGTTATAAAACTGGCGAATTTTACACTGGCGGCCTTAGCCTCCTTGGCTTCCTCGGGTGGAATTTTTCAGGGCGCCCTTTCCAGAATGAGAAACTGGATATTTCATATTGATTTTTCATACAACAAAAACCACATCGATTCTGCTGACAAAGAAAACCAAATAATTTGTAAATTCAAAAACTGACATGTTATTACAAACAAAAACGCATACAAAATTTAAAACTAAATTTAATTAATATCCGACATTATCTTTGGGTTTTTTAATTAACGCCGAAAAGTCTTGATCTTTGGCAGTAACATTTCCAATGGATAGAATTTCTAAAAAGGAATCTCTGTGTTTTAGCATTATAGGCTTTAGATGGGTTTTGATTAATTTCAGTTTAGAAAAAGTTTGTTTTCCACTTAGTTACAGGTAAATTGTTAGCAAAATTCACATAGCAATCTATACATTTGAATCCGTATTTAGTTAGGATTGCAATCAGAATTTGCGTAATATCTGAACCAGTATAATGATCAACGTAAAACAATTTCACAAAGCGTTCTTTAATTCCTAATCTATCGTCTAATAAGTGGCTTGGCCTAGGCACGATCTTTTCCTGTCCTTCACATTACAGCCCCCCCCCCGCGAACCGCTTTTGAATTACTTCGGGGCGGGGGGGGCATCTCTTACATACTAACTATTCATGCAACATGCACCCCAAACTAAACTAACTGAAATGCGGTCGTCGCCTTAGCCGAGGTTTGACCACGCGGCCGCTTGAGCCGCATGTCACTGTGACCTCGACTTACAGCGCTTGTTCGCACTGTCCCATCGAGATCCCTGATTAGGGCCCACTTTCGAATCGCTAAAATATGTCTATTCTATACGAGGGTTGCCTTCTATATTTCGGGATTGGGCAACCCTAGCGCTGCCATCTGGCAACTGACGTGTCTATCGTAAAGTTTGACATTTTTGACGGTATACGTACTCAGAACGTTTTGACGTACGAGCGCTATTTGTGTTCTTTACAGTAACTTGAAAAATGCATATCGGCCAAAAAATGGAATTAAATCGTGAACATTTTCGCGCGATTATCTTTTACAACTTTCGACGTGGATTAACTAAACACCAGTGCATCGATGAACTTAATTCGATTTTTGGCGATGCAGCACCATCAACGACCAGTGTTTATCGCTGGTTTACCGAATTCATTCGTGGCCCTAGTTCGCGCAACAACTAATTTCGTGAAGGTCGTCCAAAATCGGTTGTTGTTCCGAGAAACATTGCTGCGGCGCGTGAACTGATACTGCAAGATCGTCATGTGACTTATCGCGAGATTGAGGTTTCTTGGACATTCAATATTGCATGAACATTTGGCCGTAAAAATGATTTGTTCGCGTTGGATCCCACATAATTTGACAATCGCCCAAAAACAAGTTCGTGTCAATTGGTCGAAAGAAATGCTCAAAAAATTCGATCGCGGTGGTCTAAAATATGTGTATGACATCGTGACAGATGACGAATCGTGGATCTATGCGTATGAGCCCGAAAGTAAACGGTAGTCGACTGTATGGGCCTTCCAAGGCGAACCAAACCCAACAAAAGTTGTTCGTGCTCGAAGCACTTCGAAGCAAATGGTCGCCTATTGTTTTCGGAAAAACTGGACATGTCTCAACCGTACCATTGGTGCGTTGTAGAACGGTCAATTCTGAATGGTACACAACCAATTGTTTACCACAGGTCTTCGGAGAAATAAGGAAAACCAACTGCCGAAGACGGATCATTCTCCACCACGACAGTGCGAGCTCGCACACATCGGCTCGAACAAGTGACTTTTTGAACATTTAAAACGTCGATCTGAAGAGTCATCCGCCGTATAGTCCTGATTTGGTACATAATGACTTCTTTTTAATCCCGAACATCAAAAATAAATTGCGAGATCAACATTTTTCAAAACCTGAAGAAGCGGTTGATCCGTTCAAAATGCATGTTTTGGAGATACCTCAATCGGAGTGGAAAAAGTGCTTCGACAATTGGTTCACACGCATGTAAAAGTGTGTTGATCTTCATGGAGAATATTTTGAAAAACAATAAATCCATTTTCAATGATAAATATTTGTTTTTGTTCTCGAATCCTGAAATATAGAAGGCAACCCTGGTATAACCTTAATGCAAGAGACAGGGCGCCCAAGGCGTCCCAATTCACTCGGCCTCCTCATATAGCATCCGACCTCGCCACCACAAATGGCGGACACTGGAACTTTATCAAAACCTCGTATAGGGACAATTTAGCATGCAGTTTCATCAAAGATGAGTATTGATGACAGCAAGATGGTTGAACTAGCCCCATAGCAAAAATTTGTAAGCAGGTCCGGGAAGAGTTTCTACATCGTCTGATTTCTTGCAATAACGACTTGCGTTGGCGAGATCTCCCGATATCAAGGTTCCAGATTTTTTGGAGCTACGTAGGAACAAAAGAATATATTGCAAGGCCAAGAAAAATTGATAAACTTGAAACAAGCATTGGAGCTGAAATTCACGCTATCCAGCAGGATTACTTATTAGAGTCTTCTCTAGTATCGTCCATCGCTTAGAAGAACGTATTGAAAATGACGGATGCGGCGGCACATAATATTTCATAAATAAATCTCTCGTTCGTACACTTCATCAAAACGTTTTGATTAACGTTCTTAATAGAGTAAAGCGGATCAGTTCTAATTCGTTACAAAAATTATTGTACTTAATCTTCAAAACTAAAATGTTCGTATGGTATCCAACTAAACATATTTTAGGATCGATTTAGATAAAATATATATGTAAAACCTGTATTGATGATATGATAATTATCTACGAAGTATTAATAATATTCACTCTGTACCATCTATGCTAAATAGTAAGCAATACAAATTTTACTGAAGAGATCATAAGAAAATATACGTTATTGTAAGTATCAATTAACATATTATAAATATAGATTATTTTGTATTTGTTTTATAGCAACCTTTTACAAATCTAAAGATTTCGATAGTTACATAGATACATTTTAAAAAGATTCGGCGTAGTAAAGCTTTCTTATACCACCGCTTTTAGGCAATTTCTCTATTCAAGAGAATGCAGATGTATATTTATATTTCCCCAGGAAACTTAATATATTTTTTGTTTGATTTTCGATAGGAATATGTATTTTAAAGGAGAATATTGCAATCCTGAG
>JABXWE010103663.1:0-15308 GCA_014611495.1 Limonius californicus | reverse complement strand
ATCTTCTTCATAGTGAAAGGCAAGGGAAGATGGGATGATCATGTCTTCTTCAGAATACACGAAAACATATCTTCTATAACTAACTATATGAGCGTACTCTGCTTCTGTAAAACCGGCTTTGATTAAGTAAATAGGAGATGACAGCTTCAGTCCTGCTACTCTCAATTCCTTTTCAATAATCGAATTTGGTATGCATGGTGAAACATTTGATAATAAGATTTTTACCGTTGGAGTTACGAGTCGACGTATCTTAATGCTTTTTTCACAAACAATTGCGTACTGGTGCTTTTAGAGAAGATTGTCTACAGTTACTTTGTCGGTAAGGTAAATACCTATTCTTTGGTTAGATAATCGAGAGGCGGCCAAAATGTTTTTGGGACCAACAAGATTCCCAATCGATATAACGTAATCTTTCAATTTTATTTCTGGATATGCACTTAATATAATACCTTGATCCTTGTTTGGGTGATTAAATAGATTTTTAGCGACACCGGAATATGTAGTTTTGCTTGTTGATTCTTTACCTAAATGATGAGTTTCATTTGCCCCTTGGCCGTAGGCTGAACTGTTAGCACTTGGAAGTTGACTTGGTTGCGTATATTCAAAATTTAGATCCATTGGGTGAAACATGATGTGCCGTGTGGTGTTGGCTAAAAAGCCAACACCACGTGCAACACGAGATATTAAACAAAAGGAAAGACTTACTGCGGCCTTCCACACCAATTATGATTGTATCGTTGAGACAAGAAACGTGGAAGTCAAGTGTTCCTCAGATAGGAAACAGACGAAATACCACGGTCACTGGAGTAGCATCTACACGCATTCGCAACCAGTGCACAACTGCCCCCGAAATAATTCAAAACTTACATTTATAAATATACAAGATATCAAATCACGAACTATTGCGTTAGTTTTCTAATGCATCTTATAAGATAAATTTAACGTTATATATGTGTGCTAATACCAAAATTAATCGAGAGTAGGGGAAGGGTGAGAGGGGTTTCAAGGTTATCTAGTTTCAAGACTGTCTAATTTCAAGGCTGGCTAGTTTCAAGGTTACCTAGTTTCAAGGTTGTACTTAACCATTTTACCGAATTTTATTAAGAGTGGGGATCTGGGCGGAGTCTATTTTCAAGATTATCTATACGACCAATTAGAAATCGTTCTAAAATTATTAGTAGGGATCCAATATTCCTTACAGACCTGGAGAATGAGTATATAAGAGTTGTTCCACGTGTATCGTAATTATAAAGTTTTAAAGATGTCAGAGTTATATTGTGATGAAAATTCTATTGAGATTGATATTGATATGGAGTATGATTTAGAGGATGAATTCGAACATTTTTATGAGACATTTACAAAATTTGTCAAGGAGAATGACTTTTTAAGAAAAAATGGAAAACTTGTTGCTAGGAGTGTCATCTCCTATGACCTGGAACTTGATAATTTTTTTTTTTTTTTAATTTACAAAAGTAAAGCCGCTTCAACAACAAAGGCCATTAGCAGCTATACATTACCAATTATCTCATATATATATATACCCATGCATTAATACTTATATCTTATCAAACAAATTAGCAGCCTTTAGAAATAGTAAGGTACGGTCAACTTCTTCTCCTTGATTTCCAATAGCTATGGCTAAGTTGTCGTTAACTTCATAATGTTGTCGAAATTCCTCATAATTGGCACATTCTGTTTTACTGTTAGAGACGTTTGGCATGTATCACAGGTGGGGGGGTCTTCTCTTGTAAACAAGTATTCGTGTGTGATCCTGGAGTGGCCTATACGAAGTCTAGAGATAACTACTTGGTCATTTCTATTTGGTGGAAGAAACATACGGTCCTTTGTTAACGGTTTAATCTCCTTCAGTTTTGCGTTGCTGTTGGTCCATTGATGCTGCCATACGTTCTTCATAATTTCTTTAAAGTTATTCTTTAAATCTGTTGACATATAAATGGGTGTCAGAATTTGAGAAGTAGTTCCTTCTTTGGCCAATTTATCAGCTGCTTCATTGCCATCGATGCCGACATGAGAGCATACATAAGCTATAGTTACGGAGTTTGGTACAAATTTTGACAATTGCTGTTTAATTAATTGCACAAGTGGATTAGCAGGGTACAGCTGGTGTAATGCTTGTACTGAACTCAACGAGTCAGTGAAGATAACATAGGTTAAACCTTGATGTTGAACTTGATCATCCAGTGCATAAGTGGTAGCTTGAAAAATAGCATAGAGCTCTCCAGTGAAAACACTGCATCCTGTAGGTAGTTTGTATGTTTTCCTAGTATCCGTTGTTACAAAAGCTGCTCCCACACCGTCTTCTATTTTGGAGGCATCAGTGTAGATAAATTTTGAGTTCGCGTAACACTCGCACATCTCACAATAGGCACTTCGAATGATAGAGGGGTGGGTCTCAGATTTGTGATATTTCGCTAGTTTAGTGTTAAGATTTGGGGGTGCTAGGGACCACGGAGGGATATTAGGAATTTCAAAAGGAGATATCTTTGGCCACTGGAACATAATTTCGGAAGATATTCTATTTATTCGTTCGTATAATGGTGGACGAACATTTTTTTTAGTATTATATATTATTTTAAAACGGTTGCTGAAGGTGTTACAGTAGGTTGGATTTTTTGGATTTGACGAAATTGAAGCGGCAAACGCTAAGGTTAATTGCTTTCTTCTAAGAGATAAGGGTTGTTCTCCAGTAAGACTGTGAAGACTTTCTATAGGACTGGTCCTAAAGAGTCCAAATGCTATCCTAAGGGCAGAATTTTGTATGGAATCTACCATTTTGAGATATGATTTCCTAGCTGTCGAATAAATAATCGCACCATAGTCGAGTCTTGACCGTATGAGGCTTTTATATATATGAAGTAAAGTAGTGCTATCTGCGCCCCATTTGTGGTTTGCCAAGGTTTTCATGAGGGCCAATCCTTTACTACTAGAACTTTTAACAGCATTTAAATGGTCTTTCCAGGTTAATCTCTGATCAAATACCATTCCAAGGAAAACAATTTTCTCTGCATATTGTAATTTTCTACCATATAATCTGAGGGATGGTTTAGTATGTTCCAGCTTTTTGGAGAAGAGAACACATTTCGTCTTTTCTGTAGAAAATTTGTAGCCTGTATTATTAGACCATTTTTCTAGACCATCAATGGATGTTTGTAAAGCTTCGTTTATTACGTTAAGGTCTTTGCCTTTGGCATAAATTACAAGGTCGTCAGCGTATAAATTAGCTTTCACTGGTTTTTCAATATTGAGCAACATATCATTAACAGCTATCAAGAACAAGGTAACACTTAGAATAGACCCTTGGGGAGTACCGTTTTGCAAAGGTCTCTTTTGTGATAAAACTCCATTAACCTTTACTTTGAACATTCTATTCTTTATAAAATTTTGTATTAAAGAGAGTATGCGCCCCTGTATGTCCCACTGCATTAAAGTCCTGATAATCCTATTTTGCCAAGTCATCTCATATGCCTTTTCGATGTCGAAGAAAATACCTATAAGTTTCTGATTATTGGCAAACGCTTCCAGTATTTCTGATTCAAGAATGAGAATATTATCATTTGTTGATCTGTGTTTGCGAAAACCACTTTGGGAAGAGGATATCAGATTGTTCAATTCGAGATGCCACATTAAACGTCTATTTATAATTTTCTCAAGAAGCTTGCACATGGTGCTTGTCAGTGATATAGCACGTTAGCTGCCGCAGTGTAAAAATAATTACTTTCTTCGGGGCCACACTACTATTTCTGTTTTACTTGTTTAATAAGGGTGTAAAACATTCAGTTTTGTCATCTGTTGCTGAAAATTGTTTATAATTTTTCCATATCGGTCATGAATCACCGATGCATCATGTGGCCTGTAAAGAAAAACTTTGCAACTAGGCCGCATGGTGAATCCGTGATTCGTGCATTTGCAGGAATATGAACATGTCAGCTGCATGTTTCTACAGGCTTATTTTATGATCATGTATAAATGCAAGAAGGTATTTCTTGATTTGGCGAATATATATTTAGTAAATGCCAAGGTTATCCTCTTATTGGTCTAATAATGTTATTTATCCTGAAGTGAAGAAAGTGATGTCAAGGAATCGTTTCGAGCTTTTGCTTAGTAACTGGCACTTTTCGAATAACGAAAGTGATAATATTTCAGATCGCTTATATAAGCTAACACCTCTCATTGATAACATTCGTGTGAATTTTAAAAAAATAATTGTACCTGGCAATAACATACGCGTCGATGAAACTTTAGTTCCTTTCCGAGGACGTTTTTCATCCTTGCAATACATCAAAAACAAGCGTCATAAATTCGGCGTAAAGCTGTTCAAATTATGTATTGAAGATGGTTACACGTATGATTTCAAGGTGTATCGTGGAAAAGAGACTTCCTAAGGACATTGTAGAGAAGAAGTTAAGAAAAGGGGAAATGATTGGTAAGGAAAGCAAAAGAGGAGTCGTTGTTATCAGGTGGTGTGACAAGGGTGAAGTCTACTAAACACACAGATAGAATGGTTACAGTCTCGGCAAGAAACAATAAAGAAGCAACCAAACCTGAAGTAGTTGTAGACTACAATAAAAGTAGAAGTTTTATTGATTTGTCCGATCAAATCAAAGCCTACGCAAGCTGTTTGAGAAAGGGTATCAAGTGGTACCGCAAACTAGCAGTCGAGATTCTTTTAGGTGGTGCTGTTGTAAATGCCCAACTAGTATACAAAGACGTTACTGGCAAGAAAATTAGCATCACGGAGTTAAGGGAAGAGATAGTAAAAGAATTACTATGGATTCGAAAAAAGGTAACCCTTCAAAGCGAGCTAATGATAAGAAGAAACATATTTTAGAAGAACGTGATTCTAAGGAAAGAAGAAGATGAGATAGCGGGTTACAAAAAATTGGCAGAAGAGCATAATTGGAAGTATGCTGGAAGTAAAGCAACTCAAACGCGTTGGAGATGTATTGAGTGCGATAAATTCTACTGTGTAAAGTGTAGCATATCTGGGAAGCTTCGGTGACTGTAGAAACATAAAACCCCCACCTTTTTTTCATAAGACTACGTGATCGTCGCCTATGCAAGTTGCAGCATGCAAGAATTGTGCTTCCACGTGCAAAGTGTAGTTTCAGTGCCGTTTTTTCGTATGAAAAGTATTACTATTGCGGTTAGAAAAAATACTACTGTGTAGTGCTTCCTTTCCCCTTTCTTTTGAAGGTGAGTTTATAACAAAATAATATTTTTGACTATATGTTTTTTGCAAAATATTGTTTGAGTCATATTTGAGATATTTGCGTATATCGTGGTACAACATGCATGAAAAGATGATGGATCCCAGTTTATTTTATGGGACCACCAAGTGTATTCAGGATTTACCGAGGGATAATAAAAGTGAGTGTCCTGGTCTCTCAGACGACGAGGACGACAGAATTTTAGCCCCCGAATCCGACTTCGAGGAAGAGAATACACATACTACAGATGAAGATATTATACCAGAAACCGACTTAGAGTCTACTGAAGACGATGACTCGCCCTCTTACAATGGCGATGACGATAACATTCCACTATCAGAACTGGCTGAAAAACTTTATCCCGGTACTTGGAAGATTGGAAACCTCATAAGAGATCCAGAAGAGATCAAATTTTTGGGAAGCCAAAATATGCCACCAGAAGTAACTGTACTGGAGACCCCGTTGGAATATTTACGGTTTTTATTTACTAAAGAACTGGTAAGGACAATTAGTGTACAAACAAAAGTATATTGCTCCCAAAAACGTCCTGAACGACCCGCAAACATTTCGGAAGATGAAATAGATCAGTTTGTTGGAATGTGCATATACATGTCAATTATTCACTTACCACAGGCAAGAGATTATTGATCACCTCACTTAGGTCATCCTGCGGTCTCTACGGTAATGTCTTGCAATAGGTGGGAAGAAATCAAACGTTTTCTGCATTTCAACAACAAGGAAGACTTTATACCGAAAGATAACCCAGAGCATGACAAGTTGGTTAAGATTGGACCACTGCTAAAAGATTTACAAGATCGTTTGCATTTGATTCTAGTAGAAGAGCACATCGCAGTAGACGAACAAATAATTTCAACTAAGGCTCGGTCTAGTATCAAACAATACAACGCTAAAAAGAACCCACAAATGGGGCTACAAGGTATTTGTTATAAGTGGAATTTCAGGTTTTAGTTACGACTTTGACATTTTTTGTGGTTCACAAAGCAACACCATTCCACCAGGTGCACCTGACCTAGGAGCTAGTAGTAAAGTTGTGGTAAAACTCTCCAATAGAATACCAAAGTATGTAAATCATAAATTTTTTTTTGATAATTGGTTTACCAGCCACTGATGACTTATTTAACTAAAAATTGTATTCTACCCCTTGGTACTGTTCGTTTGAATCGTGTGTCAGAATGTGTTATGCCTACAGAGAAAGAACTAAAGAAAAGCGGAAGTGGAGCAATGCTAGAAAAAATTGCCATGAAGTACAATGTCAAACATAGTACTGTTTCGTTGTTCGAGAATAAGATTGTTACAACTTTATCTGCTTATGTAGGAAGTAAACAAACTGGAGACAAAAAACGATTCTTCAAGAGTGATAATACCCATAAAATGATAGACTGCCCTCAAAGTATCCTCAAATATAATGAATATATCGGAGGTGTGGATTTATTGAGCTCCATGCTAGGATACTACCGCATAAAACTAATTGTAAGATCGAAAAAATGGTACATGAGGATATTGTTCCACATGATAAATATGTGTACCGTAAACAGCTGGATCTTGTGGAGGATACAAAATAACGATGAGTAGAGGGGCAGACTTCAAGGTAGCTATATCAGATGGCTTATGTAAAGCTGGTAAACTTGCCCTTACCAGAAAGAGAGGAAGACCCAGTACAGACCTGCAAAATGCTTACGAAAAAAAACAAGAAAACGCGGTGCAGCTTCAGAACTACCTCAACAAGAAGTACGTAAAGACGGTTTGGACCATTTAACTGAGTGGCTAGAAAATGCAAGAAATCGATGCAAATACCCAAATTGCAAGTCCCATTCGTATATCTACTGCTATAAATGTCAACTTCCACTATGTCTAAATAAGGATCGAAACTGCTTTATTCGGTTTCACACAGAATAAATCTATTTTTACTCCTATTCCATTTTTTTGTTGCATATTGTATCAAATATGCCACAAATCATATTTTGTATTTTTTTGTAGAAAAATTTATTAAACATTTTTTTGAGTATGTTTCCGTTTATCAGCGTATTTTTTTCTACCTTGGTGATTTTTTCTGTTAAAAAATTAAAATCATGCAATAAGGGGTTAACTTATACTAGTTCACCATCTACATTTTTTTCATTGTATGTATAACTTTTACCGTATATTTATTCAGTGACGAACCTGTAAATTAAAAGCACAATTATTTTTTCAGTATTTATACATGGATCTGCTCACGTTTGTCGAGAATTACAATTGGCACTCTATATCACACAGTTGTCTTTCAAATTCAGGAACAGCTGTTCACGAAGCTATTTCTGAATAGTATCAATAACTTCAATAACATTAGCTTTCAATACGACTGCAACAGCATTTTTTAATAATAGGTTCCCTGCACGAGTTATAATTATTCTTTTTCTCCAAGAAAGAGGATATGTACGTAGTATTTTATAGTTAATTTTTCCAGCCAACTTTTGTTTAGGATGTCATGTACTTATGTCGTACCATATTTCATGAAAGTAAAGTACCTATGTCACTGTTTTCCTTTAGAAATACTGCATTTCTTGATAATTAATCTAGTTTTAAACTATTTTTAATAAATTCGCCTTCATTCACTCCGATTCTACATGACTCCATTTTGGATTTATATTATTAAAATCCTTGTAAATTTGTGAATTATTTATGTCGCGACTGTACAGTATGCGTTTTTATTTAACTCTGTAGTTTACGGACGGCCCGGCCCGTCTTCAGCCCAGGACGCTGAAGGTCGGAGGGTGCTAAATCAAGGGCCCCCTCCCCCTCGAGCGCGAAAAGATCTTCTAACGGATATCTAAAGACCGCCTAGTTTCGTCAAAAAACTGTTGTTCTTTATCGTCCCGTTGAGGCTGTCGATTTCACGACTTTTGTTTTTACTCGTGCGTTTATTATTATTGAAGGAACCTTAACCCTTTAGGTCGAGAGATCGAAGAATTGTCACAGTACCTGGGAGGCGGTATATTTTTTTTGTACCACTTTTCCTCTCCATTTCTCCCCAAAGTAATCAACAAATTTTATTTTTTATCGTTCTTTATTTTAATATCGACTTACTTAAACAAATCAATATGAAATTGAGTAACATAACTTAAAAGTATGACTAAGTAGGAAGCAATTACTAACATGAGCAATAAATTGGAAATTATGGAGGGGTTTGCTTGAGAGGGCCAATTGTCGACTACCACATTTCGATTGGATTCTTCTATTGGTTTCACTAATCGTAAAACTGATTGAATAATAATGAATCTGTGACGTGGTATACTACGTAGAACCTACTACAACCCCAATAACTCGCAGGTACTCACCGAAAGCGTATTGACTGCCACCCCCCCCCCCCTAACAGTCACTGTCAGCTGAAAGCTTTATAAGTTTAAATAATATTTCAGATTATATACTTTACCGCTTACTTTTTGTTTGTACTCCTGCTTTTATTATTATATAATAAAAATAAAAGAAATAGGATTTTTTGTGATTTTGTCGTTATAACTTTTTTAAATATCTATTTGAACACACATAAACTTCAGTATGGGGGAAGGATGTAACATATTAGAATTCTTCATATTTTTTTCCGTTAATTTACAATTAATTTTTAACGATCGAATTAACAATTTTTGAGACTAAAGGTCGTTGTATCTTCGACATATTTACTTCTTTAGTCAAAAATTTGTTTAACTAGAGATGTATAATAGAATTCTTACCGCCTTAAAGTTCATCTACCCCATCAGTGCAACTAACCCCTTTAAAATATAATCTTACTGTTTCCTCCTCAATTTCCTAACCATAGTTTTTCACTTATACACCCATCGCTTACTTATACTCCCATACGTCTTTGCATGGCTGGCAAGTTTTCCAAAGTTCCATCCAATCCTGGCTGTGCCACTAACTCGTAAGCAGTAAAATGGAGGCATCATATCTTTTAGCATACTACATTAAGTTTTTATATAGGATCGTAAATTTTCGTTTTTGGCCACCCTGAATTTTAATTTTAGCAACCGTATACTCGGCATAAAATTAAATTTTATGCGAAATATCTAATGATTTTGTAAACAGACTGGTCGAAAATTGGAAGCAGTCGTAAATATTGAAACGCTTATAGAAACAACAAAATTGTGTTTTGGCCGGAATTCAAGCATCGCCCGTAGATGACGTAAAGCGAATTATGCTGGATTTCATCACAACCCGAATCAGAGCTATGCATGCCAATTTTAATTTTAAAGCAATCTGTAGGTGCAGGAGTAATGCATACTTGATGATCGGTCTCTAGCTTTCTGAATTACTTTCAAGCAGCTGTGTTTTGTTTGTTTTAAATGTCCTGGAATGCGCCCATTAATCGTTTTGCAGGGAAATGTGAAAACGAGTTTAGCATTTACGTTTGTGTTTTCCCATGATTCGTCAGCATAAAATAGTAATGTGTTATATCAACAGGAAATGGAAGGTCAATTACACCCATAAATACATTATCGAGAGTAAAATTCGTTCTAATTTGCAAAATTCGACAGTTCAAGAGAACAATGGATTACAGTTTGTGGTAATTTAAAAAATAGGAATCTCATTTAAATGATATTACCTACTTGCTGCTTCTTAAATGTACGAAACGATTTACTTTATTATTGACTACAACAGCAACAAACCGACACAAAATAACAAAAACTGAGAAGACAAATTTACACTCATTTTTTTCATAGTTCAATTAACATGGTATTAAAGCCATATTTGCGTTTTTATTAATGGACAAATTTTAGTTTCTTAGAAAAATTTGAGAAAAGGCAGGCATGCCAATTATTCTAAACGCATTTCCATTTTTGTGGCCAGATAAACCAAAAGCATCATTGCTTGTAGCGATATATATACAAATCCAGTTCTAGAGAAATTATTTATAATTATAGACGTATTACACTTGTCAAATGTATCTAAAATTACGGAAAACATATTACAATGGACTCGCTCTTTTTTTACAACGAAAAGAAACAACTAATCTTAATCTCACTTCTCTTTTGAATTCTACAAAATGGGTATTGATATCTAGTTAGACTGGAAAGTTTCTAGTAAAGAAAAGTGAATATGGTTGCTATGGTTACAACTATGTTTTATAAATAAGTTGTCAAAGTTCCATAAGTTGAACGGTGACCAAAGTGAATTTTTGAAAACAGCATGTCTGGGAACAAGTTGGAATTTGAAAAAATCGGTTTTCGGTTAAGTATTTATTTTTGAAAAGATTATCTGTCAGAGAAATTTTTGCTAATATGATAGAAACCTTAGGTGATCAGTGTCCTTCACACGCCACTATTAAAAACTGGGTTGCGGAATATAAAAGCGGAAGATCAGATGTGAAAGATGAGCACCGCCCTGGAAGGCCAATTTCTGTGACCACTCCGGAAAACATTGATTCTGTCCATGATATGATTTTAGAAAATCGACGTATTGGGATTAAGAATATTCCAGAAGCATTGCACATTTCCTATGAACGTGTGTGTCACATCATTCATCACGACTTGGGTATGAGGAAGCTTTCGGCCAAATGGATTCCAAGATGCTTGAACGTTGATCAGAAGCGCGTTCGATTGTCAACGTCAAAGGAAATATGCCGCCGTTTTGCAGAAGATTCCTCAAACTTTTTGGATCGGCTTGTTACTATGGACGAAACGTGGATCCAACACTACGACCCAGAGACTAAAGAGCAATCCAAACAGTGGAAGCATGTTGGTTCTCCACGACCCAAAAAATTCCGTGTTCAAAAATCGGCTGGCAAGATTCTTGCTTCAGTTTTCTAGGACAAAGGTGGGATAATTCTGATAGATTATGTATTTGGAACGGGGTAGATCTATCGCGGGAGCATATTAGGTATACTGAGTTGCTAACTAAATTACGTAAGAAAATTGTGGAAAAATGCCGCGGAAAACTTACCAGAGGTGTGCTCTATTTGCAAGACAACGCTCCTGCTCACAAGTTGTTGATTGTACTGCAAGAAATTGATGAAATTGGTTTTGAATTGGTTGACCACCCGCCTTATTCTCCGGATTTAGCACCGTCAGACTATTATTTGTTCCCAAAACTCAAAAAACATTTGAAAGGTAGAGTAGGCATGGTTTAAGAACAACACATCACTAAAGCTGCGTAGATCGCAAAATTTGAAACGGGCGAGTCTAACTTTGTATTTCGGCGTGTAGAAGGGGATGTCGGTGTTCAGTGTTGTAGGAAGAAAGCGGCAAGCGCAACGTATTTGTTTTTTTTTCTACAGCTGCTTGATTGACCCTAATTTCAAAACGCTACTGGTAGGATTGCTTCGCGCAGCCTTGGATGACTCAACATGTTGTTCTAAGACCGTGCGGACTTTTAAAATGGTCTAGTAGGCTCTGGCTTTATTTGGATAATCTCATATTTCCATTAATTTTGACAGTTTAGTCGGCACTATCTGTTAAAAAGTAAAGCTGGGATGACCCGGTTTTTGTAGCAATGATTTATTACATTACAAAAAACCAAAACAATAACCATAACAAGGAAAATACGTTACAACAATTGTTGAAAGTGACCTCTTTCAACCCTTATACATGCCTCCGCTCTTCTTCTCATTGATGCCCGTACTCTTTCGAACATCCTCGGAGTATTTAATAAATAAAACACCCTGTCATCCCCACGAAATATACATATATTGTAAATTAAACCATTAGATTAAGATGAGCGCTTTCGCAGTACAACTGCATCTTCAGATCGTAAAATTATCTAGATCAAGAAAACAACCAAAAATCAGCTTACAAAGCATAAAATAAAACAATACATTACCTTGTCAAAATTAAAAAATTAACACAGCATCAGGAAAAAACAGTAAACTGCAGTTACAAACTCAAAAAGGCCATTCAGGCAAAAGTTACAAAAAACACAAATCTTGAAAATTAAACATCGTCTTGTGAAAGAAACCAAAAATTGAATCAATCCATATCAAAACATGACAAAATAAACAGTTTTGAATTTAAAATTCAAGTAGCTAAAGGCCAATCGGCCAAAAGCTAACAATCTCATCAAAAAAGGGGAAGAAACACCCTCGAACTAAAACCGACTACATCCACTCGAAAAGCAAACAAAATGGACGGCAACAAATTGGCAAATGACAAAATGTCTCTTTTTAAACGAAAAACAAGACGATGTTTAATTTTCAATATTTGTGTTTTTTGTAACTTTTGCCTGAATGGCCTTTTTGAGTTTGTATCTGCAGTTTACTGTTTTTTCCTGATGCTGTGTTAATTTTTTAATTTTGACAAGGTAATGTATTGTTTTATTTTATGCTTTGTAAGCTGATTTTTGGTTGTTTTCTTGATCTAGATAATTTTACGATCTGAAGATGCAGTTGTACTGCGAAAGCGCTCATCTTAATCTAATGGTTTAATTTACAATATATATTTCGTGGGGATGACAAGGTGTTTTATTTATTATCAATTCCACCCCATTAAGAGTAATGGACATCAATCGGATGATAGCTCGGAGTATTTCTTACAGTTTCAAATGCATCTACTGTAATATTCTATTTCGTAAGTCATCAATGGTATTCACTGGTGTTGTATACACTAGAGATTTGAGATGCCCCCATAGGAAAAAATCTAGGCTATTTCAGTCAGGGGACCTAGGGGGCCATGACTGAGGTCCACCCCGTCCTATCCCCTTGTTCTCATACACTTCATTTAAATACTCCCGAGCCAAAATAGAAAAATGTGCTGGGGCGCCATCGTGCATATACCACATTTGATTTCTCAGCAAAAGAGGTAAGTCTTCGAGTAATAAAGGCAATTCCTGTTGCAAAAAATGCCTGTATGAGTGACCGGTAAGTCGACCAGGCAAAAAGAAAGGACCATTAAAATGATCCCCACTTTACCACCCCATACATTTAATGAGAACTGCTCTTGACAATGCGTTTCTATAATTCCATGTGGATTTTCTTGAGCCCATATGTGGTTGTTATGAAAATTTATAATAGAATTCCTTGAAAAATTGGCTTCGCCGGTAAAAAGGATTTTACAATCAAAAATCAAAATTGGGATCCACTGCAACCATTCAACATTTGTAATTTCCTTGTTATGGTTATTGTTTTGTTTTTTTTTATTGTAATAAATCATTGCTACAAAAACCGGGCCATCCCCGCTTTAATTTTTAACAGATAGTGCCGTCTAAACTGCCAAAATTAATGGAAACATGAGATTATCCAAATAAAGCCAGAGTCTACTAGACTATTTTAAAAATTTCGTTTAGTTTTTCATTTTTTTCTCGATAATCGTCGCAGATACGAAAAACTACAGGAAAACAAAAAGATTCTAAACAAAACAGAAACTCATTTAGTATTTTAGAATCTACCAGCGGCGCACCACAAAAAAATTCAGGGGGAGAAAAGGGGGCATGACCCCTGAAAAAATATCTCCCTGTAGATTCTCACAACCATTGATGTAAGCCCTGCAGCGTAACCTGTATTTCCAATTTGAGCTAAATATCTCGAAAACTGCAGGAGGAAAAAACTAAAAAAATCTTGAAATTTCAACACCGTGTAGATCAGTAACGAAGCGTTTGTTTATATGAATTTTTAGTCATGAAATAAACCAAAGAATTACTTCCTTCCGTATGTACATAATATTTAGGAACACACTGTATAGAATACTTTTTTTCCATTCATTCATACTACCGCCCCCTCCCCCAGGAACAGCTTTCGCATTACTTCAGGGGGGTGCGGGCGTCCTTTACATACTATCCATTCATGCAACATGCACCCTAAACTTAACTGAGTGAAATACGGTCGCCTTACCCGGGGTTCGACCATGCAGCCGATCGGACCGCATTTCACTGTGACCTCGAAGGACAACGCGTATTCGTACTGCCCCACCGAGGTTCCTAATATATAGAATACTAGAAATATGGTAATGGCAGTATACCAATTTAAACGGGGTGTTCCCCATGGTAGTGTCCTAGGGCCGATTTTTTTAAATTTATGTATATGACTTGTCTAAATTAAAAACAAATTGTTCAATTGTCTCATGTACTGATGTTACTGTAATATTAGTTAGTGCAAATACATGAACGGAACTACAAATTTACAATTATTTTACAGTTTATTAGAAAACATACATTATTGTTAGTTAAATTATAAATTATCAACGATGTTAAAAGCATGATTAATTGTTAATTATTTATTTTACAGTTGTTGCCAGTGCCGGTTATAATTTTTATTAATTAAACTCTCAATATGTTTCTTCAATATACAAGCCCCGATTAGACTGGTGGGATATCTCGTAAACAATTTAATTTTATTTTCTTCAGTTCAAATTCGAAACACACTTGTTTTTGTATTCTAATAGAAACTCAGTTGTTACGTATGCAATTTTGAAAAAAATAAGTAAGAATTCTATTACAATCTACCTAAATGTATAACTATAATTAAATTGTCCATAGTATTTCTGTTTATCATAAAAACACAATCTAATTTGGACAGAAAATCGACCACTGTTTTTGGTTTTTTGTAAATTAATATCATTACGGCTTTGCACCTTCTGTTATAATTTTTCCCAAAGAAGTATTTCTTCTCTTAATTAATTGGCAAGCAGAAGACATCTCAGTCTATTTTCATCTGTAAGAATCAGAGCTGCTTCAGAAATACATATGAAGGTTAAGATATCCTTCTTCTGGCACTGTGAATAAAGGCAGGAAATTTACGTTTTTTTTTGTGATGCATATGGCGATATTGGTGGAATATTTTTCAGTAATCGGTTTAATTGGGGAGGCCTACATCCGTAAATGGATTGTCGAATGCTGAGAAGAAGAAGAATCAGTTTACTGGAATTACCGGGACCCATTTGTTCCGGTTTAGTTCTAAAGTTAGGCTATTGAGAGTTCAATGAAATTTGTTCATAGACGTTATAATTAGAATTCTTCTTCTTGTTTTCCTTCTTCCCTTTCTCCTTATCTGCCTCTCCTCCTTCTTTCCTCCTCATTCTCTCCTTCTCCTCTTCTCCTCATTCTCCTTCTCTCATCCTCTCCTCCTCATTCTCCTTCTCTCGTCCTCTCCTCCTCCTCCTC
>JABXWE010103661.1:0-22286 GCA_014611495.1 Limonius californicus | reverse complement strand
TTGAAAATCTGATATCACCATCGTGTAGAGAATGTCCTGAAAGATATTACCTACTGCCAAATATTTTGAAAGTAGTACCCATAGTGTGGCTAAAAAAAAATAAGGCGCTTACTTTGAAACAGGCTGTATATTGTTTTATCTAATGGGTTGCCACTGTATTGCCATCTGGCCCTTGCTCTTAATTTTTCTGCTATTAGCTCCATTACTTCTTTAGGTACATTTTGTGTTGTTCTTACTCTGTTTGTTTCTTCTGGAGTGCGGTTATAATAATAAGTAAGATAGTATTTAAACATTTATCCATGTTAAATTCAGCTAAATTATTAGAAAGCTAATTTTTTATTCTAATTTTCAATTTCTGTATGATTTAAATTAAGCAAGTTATTTTGGATAGCATTTATGTTCTATTAGAATTGATATTGTACATACATACTGTTTTACTTCTCAATGTTTCAGTATATAGTCTATCTCACGTAACAACTCCTTTCAAGGTCATTTTGAGGTAGCAACGCTTCGTATGAATCAAGATTACTAGTATGGTCAGCGGTTCTAAACATAATGTGGTGTGATGTCTCCTGCCTTTATGGCCTTTACCTGTAAATAATAGTCGCTGTATTTGTAAACCGTATCAATAAATAAATAAATCCTGGAAGCAAACGTGCACACCGCATTCAGATTTTGACGTTTATTTCTACGTATTATTAGTAATGGAACAAAATTCATTATTAAGCTGTTGCTTTTCTTTACTTACGAAACAATTTCACACCGAATTTTTCAAAGTGTGTGATTCAGAAGGTACCTAATAAAGTAATTAAATAGAAATATGGTATTGTTTTCGTGGTACCACCTAAAGAGAAAGTATTGAAAAATACTTAGTCATACCAAAATATTTGCAAACATATTGTGATGCAGACATCTTATGTCAAAATAATGACATTAAATGTTTCTGGAGTGAAACAGTGTTGTGTAGTTTTTCAGTCTGAGGAAAATGTCGAAAGAAGTATTAAATTCTCAATCTCAAAGATTCGTAATTAGATTACTAGAATACTTTGAAAAAGAAAAACAAAACCATGGACCGTTAGTGCCGCTTGCAGCTATACATAAGGTGAGCAATTTTTTTTGTAATCGTTGGTTTATTATGGACGTAATAGATAGTAGAAATAGAAACAAGATTGTTTTTGTATCCAATAATAATTTCAGCGCGTAGCAGAAGCCCTACAAATAAGCGAAAAGACTGTAGGTGTGATAAAAAAACGTCACGAAGAAAATCCTGTGCTAACCACTCCTAAAAGAAGAACCAGAGCAATGCCTGCGACAGATGTTCCAGAATCTATAAAAACGGAGATTAGGAGTACGGTTTATAGAATGCATGCCGAAAAAAAACATATAACCGTTGATACCCTTAATGCAGAATTGCAAGAAAAAGAAATTCTACACGTCAGTCGCGCTAGTTTACACCGACTTTTAAAATGTTGTGGCTTTTTTTATAAAAAAGATGACAATAGGAGAGCCCTATGTGAACAACATCATGTTGTTAATATGCGCGCATGTTTTTTACGAGAATACATGAATAACTGCACATTGCCGGTTGTATTTCTGGACGAAACTTGGATTTTTGCAAAAGGTTTGAAAATTACTATTTACATCATATATTTATAAATTAACTTTGTAATTTTAGGTGCTACAAAAAGATCCTGGCAAGATGATTCCATCAAAAGTGTACGGAAAATGCAAGGTGAAGGAAAAAGGTTCATTGTTCTTCATGCAGGAACTTCTTCTGGATTTTTGAAGAATACCGCTCTCATTTTTTCGTCAACTTCGAAAAGCGCAGATTATCACGATAATATGAATGCAGAACTTTTCGAAAAGTGGGTACGAGAAAAACTACTACCCAGTTTAGAAAGCAAATCTATTATTGTCATGGATAATGCTGCGTACCATTCTGCGCTCCTTGAAAAACAGCCAACAAATTCCTGGAAAAAACAAGACATAATTGACTGGCTCAGTTCTAGAAGTATCGACTTTGCAGCTAATTCAAAAAAAGTTAAATTGCTAGAAATTTGCCAGCAACATAAAATGGAAAAGGTATATGTAATTGACAAAATAATTCAAGAGGCTGGACACATGGTGTTACGATTACCTCCATATCACTGTCATTTCAACGCCATTGAAGAAATATGGGGTATCTGCAAACAATATTACGATAGGCATATAGGACGCGACGGATATGGAGACGAAAAGGTTTTACGTATGTGGGAAGAATCTCTCAGTCAAGCTACGCCACAAATGTGGGCAAAAGTGGTTTTACGTACCGAAAAACGTATAAAAGACGCGTGGCAAGAGGAAGCAACTGTTCAGAAAAATGTAATTGTAAATCCTATAATAATAAATCTAAATGATTCAAGCAGTAGCGAAAGCAATTTTTCAGACAATCTTTCGGACGAGGATAACAATTTATAAGTATGTATAGATAATTTGTTTCAAATTTAAATTTTGGTATTATTTATTGTACATATATTTATTCAAATCTGTTATTCGTTATTACTATTACATATATGTTATCATAAGTCATTATGTTAACTGTGTAGATTAGTTATTGAACTGTACTTAATTTTCAAATTAAATTCCTCTAATAAATGTGTTTATCATCGTAAGTACTTGTTGAGAACCGCACGTTCGCTTTCCCCTCGCTGGGCTTCTGAAGAATGAAGCTAGAACATGCGCAAGCACAAGCCATCTCGCTCTAACGTAATTAGCCGCTGACTAAAAGTTTTGCGCGTTGTGATGCACTCAATTCATGTGCGCTAGACATCCGATCTGTGTCTGAGATATAGCGCTTAGTGAGCCGCTGACAGAGATGCAAAATTAACAGCACTAGGATGTTGACGCTGCACGCAGAAATTCCATCGGAGTTGTTAGGTGAGATGGACTATAATTGATATTTGACTTCATTTACTGAAGTATAACTCTACAGTCACATTGACATGTCATAAGCGTAACATTTTTGAACATTTGAATGATCTTTAAGAAGCAAAATAATAATCCCTATTGGATATCTCTGTTTTTGTATATACTATACAGTTTGATTAAAACCTGATCCATTTACATGAAATGCTGTGAGCATTACACAGAATAAAAATATTTTTTTACCAAACACAAAAGTGATATTTTTATTTGCGTTTTATTTACAGAGTACAAATCCAGACGAAGATGAAGATGATCCACAAGAAACACAAGAGTTGATGGAAAGGGGGGCCATATCCACTTCATTGTATGTGGCATATTTACGTGCAGGAGGAGGCATACTATTTCTACTTTTCTTTGTACTGATGTTAGTACTGGCACAAGCATGCTGTAACGGCTCGGACATTTGGGTCACATACTGGTGAGTTCCTCTTCAGAGAAATATTACAAAATATAATATTAACATTTGCAATTGCCCCCATAGGACAAATGAAGAAGAAGCACATTATGCTGCACTTCATAACAAGTCTCTTATTAATGATACTGAAATCAATTCAAATCCAATTGTAAATGGGGCGACTGAATTAATAGACAACTTTCCTAGTACTATTTTGCCAGATTTTTTAGAAAACGAAACAGAAACACTAGTTGATTTTACAACACCAGCAACTGGGAGTTTTGTGTTGGAATCACTGAGTCAAATTGTCAGTGATCCACTTCAAAATAGAACGGATGAGTTTGATGACTCCAACAGTGCCACATATTCACAGTCAACATATATTAACATTTACGCTGCCTTAATTGTAGCAGCAATTGTCTTAACAACATTCAGATCATTCTTATTCTTTAAAATTTGCATGAATGCGTCAAGAGGATTGCACAATACTATGTTTAATAATATTTTGAAGGCCACCATGAGATTTTTTGATACAAATCCTTCAGGTAGGTAGAATAATATGGTGAACATGTAATAGTAAATTACAAGCAAACGTATTTCAGGAAGAATTCTAAATAGGTTTTCTAAAGATATGGGTGCTGTTGATGAAATACTTCCAAAGGCTTTGCTGGATGCAATACAAATTTTTATGGTGATGTCTGGCATATTAGCAATGGTTTTTATTGTCACTCCATGGATGGTTTTACCTGCTATTATTCTTGCCCTGTTGTTCTATCTCGTTAGAAAAGTGTACTTGGCTAGTGCGCAAGACATCAAGCGTCTGGAAGGAATAGGTAAGTTAAAAATATATGTTTGATTACCAAAGTGGAGTGTAGAAATACGAAGGTCCATAAATATATGGAGCTGTGAGTTTTAGTATACATCACTATTTTCTGCTTCATTAATTCTAAAACGTATTACAGATTTTGTGAGGTTTTAAGATTATTCTGTTTGTTTTGAATATAAAATCTTTCATTTATGCAGTCCAATAGAACTTTGAATGACGTTGTCTAGTCTCGTATAATCTATCAGATTGACAGTAAACTAAAAGTTAGGTTACCTATGTTTGTACTTACAGAGAATTCTAGAACTTTGTCAATGTAAAATTCAATATGGCTGCTGGAGTACATTCATACATTTTGTTTACAAAGATCTATGCAGCCTGAGTCAAAAGATGCAGGTTTTAATATATTTTTGCTATTTGCGAATATAGGTAAAAAAGTTACTAATAAAAGTTGTGTGAACCGACACGTACTATAAACCGAAATTAGAATTTCTTATACAGGGTGTCCCATAAAAAAATTATTTATAAGATAATACTTTTCTTAAATGGAATGCCCCATATTTTTTTATCTTAATGGAAAGACCATCTAATTGTCAACAAAAAATCTAAATACCTTTTTTTTGTAAATGCCACAGTTTTCGAGAAAGAAAATGATAGATATTGTCATACAGCTGGTGCGCTCACGGTCCCCGCGCAAATAAGTGAATCGTAACGCGCAATGAAAAATAAATGAAGTTGACAAGTGCGTTATTCAGTTTTATTACACAAATGTATGTGTATGTGTATGTATGTATGAAGTATCTCGCCTTCACACAGAGAGATTTCCCGATAGAAGGCCCCCCAAAACAAACGTTTTCTGTAGACTTCTGGAAAGAGTTATGGAAACAGATATTGTAGACCACAAAAAACTCGAATTTCGAAACCCTAGAGTATGCCATCAGGAAAATGAAAATTTAGTGATGCAATACGTTGTCGAAAATCCACATATTAGCACTAGAAGTATTGTAGAACAGTTAAACATGTCGCAAAGTTCCGTAAGTCGAATTATTCGGAAAAATAATTTTCACCCATACAAGATGATAGTGCATCAAGAATTATCTCAAAATGATTATGAATTAAGAATCCAGTTTGCAGAATGGGGCTTGCGGATCCTTCAAGAAAACCAATTTTTCTTCCAAAATGTTTTGTTTATGGATGAGGCTACATTCAGAAATGATGGAACTGTAATAAGGCATAATATGCATTATTATAGCGACGTCAATCCGCATTGGATTCGGGATCGACGAAACCAGCACCGATGGTCTCTAAATGTATGATGTGGAATCATATGGGACAGAATTGTTCGACCTATTTTCATTGATAATCGATTGAACGGAGAGAACTATTTAGCCCTCTTACAACATATATATATATAATCGAATTCCCTTTTACCAAATTGGTGTAGGGATATGTTATACTAAAACTGTATTAAGTTGCCAGTAACGCGCACTACTTTATTTCCATTTAGACACTGTAAGACGGTACTCACTCACTACCCTTTATTATTCACTATACACGAATTTACGCCACACTTTTTTGTCTGTTGCCGCTTCCTTTGCTTCCTGCCACGTTTTGCCTTTTGTCGTTAGTATTTTACCCAATACCTTGTCCCATGTCTCCTGCGGTCTCCCTCTACTTCTTTTACCGATAGTCTTGGCCTCCCATATTTGTTTTACAGCCCGGTTTGCGTTCATTCTCTGTAGATGCCCCCACCAACTCAGTTGTCGTTGTTCTATATATTCGGTCACTGGCCTTACTTCTAGTTCTTCTCTGATTTCCGCACTTCTAACTCGGTCTCTCAGCGTGACTCCTTTTACTCTTCTCAAATATTTCATTTCGACTGCTTCTACCTTACATTTCATTCTGTTCGACATTACCCACGACTCAGATCCATATGTTAGTATAGGTCTGAAGATTGTTTTGTACACACTTAATTTTGTTGTTTGGGCCACTTCTCGTTTGCTGATAAATGATCTGTTCATGGCATAGTACAATTTGTTGGTTTTTTCTATCCTCTCTGATATGTCTGTTTCTTGCTTGCCGTTTTCATCGATTGTCACTCCTAGGTAATTAAACTTTTGTGTTTGCTCAATGCGCCTTCCGTTTAATGTTATCTCTGTTGTTTGCGGTACTTTGGCTACCACCAGTATATTTGTTTTTTCGGCGTTTATTTCCATTTCATATTCTGTTAGTATTCGGTTCCATACATTCAAATTCTTTTGTAGGTCCTCTTCACTGCCCGCTATAATTACTACATCATCTGCAAAAGCGCATTCTGTGATGTTAACGTGCTGTAAATTTCTATACCCTATATGCAGTTTCTTACATTCTTGTTGGCATTTCCTTATTATTTCATCCATGAACATTACGAATAATACTGGACTCATTACGCCCCCTTGTCTCAGCCCTTCCCTTGTTATGAATTCTTCAGATCTGCTGTTGTTACTGATAATATAGTTTCTAGTACGCTTGTATAGGCTTTTTATCACTCTGGTCAGTTTTGGGTTCACCCCTCTGTTATTTAAACTTTTCCATACTATCTTCCTTGGTACTTTGTCGAACGCCTTTTTTAGGTCTATAAACGCCAAGAAGGTCTTTTTGTTATGCTGCAATCTCTTGTTAAGTATCTCTTTTATACTGAATATATGGTCTTGGACACTTCTTCCTTTGCGGAAACCACTCTGTGATTCTGCCAGTGTCGGTTCTATTACTCTTCGTAGTTTTGTCTCTATTATTTGCTCATATATTTTAAGTGGGATACTTAGCAGCGTTATGCCTCTGTAGTTACTACACTGTTGATTATCACCCTTTTTGTAAATTGGCACTATTTGTCCAACTTCCCAATCTCTTGGGATTCTTTCCTCTTTCCATGCTTTATTATAAATTGATAGTAGTAGTTTCTTGCCTTCTTCTCCCATTTTCTTAATCATTTCCGGCGTTATCTTGTCATGCCCTGGTGCTTTCCCATTCTTAATCTTCTTTATGGCTGTTTCCAATTCTTCCTCAGTTATCTTTTCCTCATCCTCTTCTTCTTGGTCTTCTCTTTTACTTTGGTTTACTTCTTCTTCTGTATCTGTAGCATCATCTCCCGACTCCGCTTCAAGTAGCTCTTCAAAGTACTCCTTCCATCTGTCCATTGTGTCGATGTTATTTTTTGTTAGGTCCCCTTGTTTGGTTCTTATTTTTGTGACTCGGGTTGCTTTCCCTTTTCTTAGGGTTTTCAGTACTTTGCACATCACTTCAGGGATCCTCTTAACTAATCTAGAAATTGCTGTTTTTATAGTAAATTTGGGCAGGTTTTGGTTCATCCCATGCTTTAAAAATTAACATTGTCGACGGCATCTACCAAAATTTCTAAAAAAGTTTATAATAGCTCTTAAACATTAAATTTAAAATTAACCGAATAGTATATTTTAGTAAAAAAATGTAATTGTGTATTAGGTCTGTATGACACGGCACAAAAGTTTGTACAAAATTCTGTCAGTGAGCATGCGCAGTAGGTGCAATTTATGTTGACATCTATGAGAATACTGTCAAAATAGTCATGTGACTGTCGATAAAGTAGAATTCTAACAAAATTTTATGATATTAGGTTAATGCAGAAGTTCGTAGCGCTTTTATTTATTTATTTTACATGAACAGACGACAGCAAATACGCTGCAGCAATAAGGAACGCGAGCGAGATAAGAGAAAGTGCGAGAGTGTCAGCAGGTGGGGTAAACGCGTGGTAAACATATTCTTCTCTGCCCTCTATGATTGCTAATAAACACTAAGAATTGCTTGTTTGCGCATCGATGCGACGCCGACTTTGTACAAAATTCTGTAGGTTTTAGAACATAAATCTACAGAATTTTGTACAAAATGTTACTGTATGATACGGCACAGAATTTTGTAAAAACGCTTTTAACAAAATTTTGTACAAAATTCTGTGCCGTGTCATGCAGGCCTTATACAACACAGCTTTACTAATTTGGATATGCCTTAACTCGAACACTTTGGTAATTCAGACACCGATACAATACCTAATTCTAGTAGATAACGCCAATTAATCAGAGGTTGCATTAAATTTTGATTTAGACCTTGGAGTAATGTTTTTACCTTTTAACTGCACAGCAATAATATAACCAATGGATCAAAATGTGATACAAAATATTGTGGTTTATAGAAAAAAAATTATTAACTCTTAATATCTCAAGACAATGGTTTAATAAACACTTTGAAGAGCTACAATTTGGAGGAGGTTGTCTTGAACTTGTATCAAACATGGAAAAGTATAACTGGCAAAAATATCAAAAAAAGTTAGACGCTATTATGTCCAGAAAGTCTATGGAATAAAGGGGATGAAATTCGACTGAGTCAATTAAAACCACAGTGGGAATCTGAATTAGTAAACACAGATTGAAACGCTACATATTATGCAAATGTTGAATTCTGTTGATCTACAAGTTAGTTATGAGAAAGGCTTGCCAGTAAACAAAATGAGGACATGGCAAATTTTACAGATCAAAATTTAATTGCAGAGTCTGCAAAAGCTTAGTTAGAATTTATTAAAACATTCTTAGTTAAATTGCATATTTTTTAATATTTCTGGTATACCTAAAAATTCACAAATCTGGATGGCAGAATAATTTTATCTATGTATTTAGCAAAACTGTATTGTACATATTTTTCTTTTTCTTGATTCTTTGATCTTGGGAAAATATGGTACCTTCTTACAAATTCCCAATATCCTTTTTCTTCAGTAGCTTGGTTTTTATCTTGCTCTTGTTTTTCATTTTATAATAGTTCTTATTTTGTTTGTTTTCTTGCATCTGATAATGCAGCGCCATTCTTTACACCTTAACGTATCTCACTTTCTTCGTCCACTTAAATTGAATTTTGTTTAATATCCCTTTACCATTTTATCACATAGGTGTTATCTTAGTTGTTGTCTATGTGCCGCATTTCTTATTCTGGCTCTTCTTGTTTTATTCTCAATTTTTCTCAGGAACCTCATTTCTGTAGTATTTATTCTTGATTTATGTTTGTCCGTGATCGTCATGATTCACTCCCATATAATATTGGCTCTTTTTCCTAGGAATGTTGATTTCATTATATTGTATATTCCTCCAATTTTCCCTATCCTTTCATTTATTTCTTTATTTATCTTTCCATTTTCCCAGGTATTTGAAAAAACTAGTCACTTGCTCTATTTTGTGTCCGTTCAGTTGTATATAGTGTATTTTATTTCCATTTGATATTATCATACTTTTTGTTTTCTCTATGCTTATTTCCATATTGATCTTTTGTAGTTTGTGGTTCAATACTTCTAAATTGTGTTGTAGTTTTATTTCTGATTCTGCAAGTATGGCCATATCATCTGCAAACAATTCCATCAAGTAAATTTCTTGCATCTTCCAATATCCTATTTTTACTTTTTCCATTCTTTTCTTTGCTTCTTTAATTACTTCATCTAACACAATTGTAAATAGTAGTGGGCTGAGTACATAACCTTGTTTGATTCCTATTTCTGTTCTGAATTCTTTTGATTTTTCGTTGTTTGTTCTTACTGTATTTATATTATTTTTGTACATTGCTTTTATTACCTCTTATTCTATTTTCTACCCCTCTTTGTTCTAATGCTTTCTATATATCTTCTCTTCATATTTTGTTGAATGCCTTTACCAAATCAATATAGCATACATGTATTTCATTATTTTCTCACTAACTTGTCTTAGCATGAATAATAAATCTTGAGTACTCCTTCCCCCTCTAAATCCACATTGGGTGTCTTCTATTGTGTTGTCAATTTTTTCCTTATCCGTTCCTCTATTATTCTTGCCATTCATGTGCCTGGGATGGTTGATAATGTTAGCCCTCTATAGTTATTACAGTTTAATTTGTCTCCATTTTTGTGGATCTGCAGATTATTCCTATATTCTAGTCTTTTGGTGTCGCTCTCTCTTTGGCTATCTCGTTAAATATTTCTCTTCGTTTCTTTACTCCTTCGCCCAAATATTTTATCATTTCCGGGGTAATATCATCCTCGTCTGGAGCTTTGCCTATTTTTATCATTTTATTGCTTCTAGCACTTCTACTTGGCTAATTTCTTCCATTTCTTGCCTGATGTTACTATCATTTGTTGCTTCTGTTGTTTTTACATGTTTCTCGGTTAGTTCCTTATACTGTTGTCTCCATTATTTCATTTTCATCTGTAATTATTTTTCGCTCTTTATCTTTTATATTTACCATATTATACTCTTTCTTCTTCCTAAGTTGCTTTAGTGTACCGTAGAATAGTTTGTGATTTTCCATATAATTCTTTGTCATTTTCTGTCCAAATTTTCGGCCTTCTGGCCGCTTTTTATTCAGGTATATTTTCCATGCTTCTTTTTTCTCTTTTATTTTTCGTTTCAGATCTTCCGTCCACCATTCTGTTCTTTTTATATTTGTATTTGTTATTTTTGATATTCCTTCAACATTCTTTTGCTGCCTCTAAGACGGTTTCTTTGAAGAATCTCCTATCTGTACTCTCTTGATATTTCTTCTTACACTTCTGTTCTTTTAGCTTATAGCTTTTTATTTTATCTTTTACTGTTTTTCCTCTTTTTTTCCATGTATCTATCTTTTTGTGTTTTTATATCCATCATGAGCATATAGTGGTCGCTCCCAATTTCAGTAATCGATAAGTGGCTTTTCTCCTCTACTAGGTGTATTTATGTATATTCTTACGTCTGTATTTTGTGTTAGTGATGACTAGTTCATTTTCTATACATAATTCAATAATTCTTTCTCCATTATTGTTTCTGGTCCTTTTCCCATGATGTTTTCTATTCCTTCATTTTCGTTTTCCACTATTCCTTACAGAATATAATGAAGTTATTTTTAGATTAATATTGCTAATCTATAGTTCCTCCTTTCCCTTGCAACGCCATCTTTTCTTTTGAAATATTTCAAATACTCAATTACTTCTACATTTTTCAAAGTAACACTAAAAGTAAGATACATTAATGTAAAAAACAGTGATATCCATACATGCTTTGTGATTGAAGTAAATACTATTTTTTTAGCGCCGCCCACGGCAACCCTCTAGTCGTCCATCAAGAGGTCCACTAGCAGAAATAGTCCCTGTTGAATCTATCACACAAGAGCAACTTAACAATGTGGCAAAAAATTCAAGTGATAAAATATATTCCCCTGCTGGTACTACTTGTCATCAGTGTCGCCAGAAGACCTTGGATACAAAAACATTTTGTAGAAGTGGAGAATGTATTGGGGTTCGTGGTTATTTCTGTGGACCTTGTCTTAGAAACCGTTATGGAGAAGAAGTGGTAGTAGCTCTATTAGATCCCAAGTGGTCATGCCCATATTGCCGTGACCTGTGTAATTGCTCCTTCTGCCAAATTCGCAGAGGTGAAGCTCCTACCGGAATACTTGCACCTGTAGCATTCCAAAGTGGCTACAACAGTGTTAAAGATCTCTTACAAGATTTGAATGGACGTGGAGTTTTACCAAAAGGCAATAAAGTTGTAGAAGGTGGAAACCAAGAGGATGGCAGAAAATGGTTGCTAGGATTTAATGAAAAAGGCGAATATGTGATGGGTTAACTGTATTACAAGTGCCTTATATGTATATGATTGTTTCTGTTATTTTTCTAGGTGTTGTGAAGTTTATTTTTTAATTAGTTATAGCCCTTTAAAACTTTTGTTGCTTTTAACAGGGCTAATATGAATTTTTATTTGTTTCTACAGACGACTCTGAATGTTTAATAAATAGGTTACAAACAAGTATATCCATTAACGTGATAAATGGATATATATATGTTGCGGTCAAAGACGGTAATTGGACAGTGACGATAATGGCCGGACAATGACGTGAATGTCCATTTTTCCTGGCCAATATCGCTAATGGCCGGGCATTGACGTTATGGCCCGTTGCGGGCGGGCAATGTTGTCAATATTTTCATTTTATGTTCATGTTAACATCCTTGCCCGGTCATTAACGACAATTGCCAAAAATGGCTGGAGAATGTTGATATAGGTATCATGATTACTATTGAAACTATACAATATGTTTTCTTTTATTATTTTTATTTATCAAATGTGCACCGTCTAGGTAGGTGCAAGGTGAAACGATATTATTCACACTTATTAAATCTTACTTGGTAACGTAAGTAACTAAAAAAAAATTAAAAAAAGAATATTGATTTTTCAAATAATATTGAAAGAACTCTAAATTAATCATTTCTGTTGTGGCATGAGAGTGATCTGTGGCACTTCTTGTTTGCGCGACATGCACACTTTTTGTTTTTACACCCGCCCTTGCAGTGACAACGCTTGTACCCCTGGCCCCCTAAAATACTATTTTGAGCTGCAACTTCTCTAAGGGAAATTTCTTTATTTTTTGGGGAATCGCTGAGGTTCTGCAGTATGTGCAATATGTGCTCCACAAATTACACAACACAAGCACAACGTGGGTACCTCTAACATAACCCAACTTTCTATTTTATCATCTCTGGCCGCTGTCTAACGGGCAATGACGACATCGCCCGGACGACGATGTTAACAGTACGCTCGTATTATGAATTATCAACATTACCCAAATTACATGGACATTAACGTTAGTGGCCGGTCATTATGGATAATGTCCGACATGGCTGGGCATTATCGTCATTGACCGGCCAATAACGTCATTAGCCGGATTATCGTCTTTGTCCGTAACATATATATATATATATGAGTTTGCAGTATTATATCTACATGTTTATACACAGTTAGTAGAATTGGTTACTTTTTTATGTAGTACTATAGATTTCATCTTATGTTTGGAAGACATTATTATTTGTATTACCATTTTAAATATATAATTTCGCAAGTTGAGACTGAACAGCCTAACACAAATAGATGACCGAAACAAACTAACTAGATATGTGTTTGTTGCATATCATTAGCCATTTTTAAATTTAAAAAATGTTTATTAAGGCATGCTGCTAATTTTGTAACACGTTCTGTATTATGCATTGAAATTAAAAAATTTTGTTACTTAATATTGTACTAGTTAATTTTTTTTATTTTTCAGCAAACTGTATTGTAATTGTTAACTGTTCTTTTAACTTGTTTTAGTGGCGACGTGCCAAGTGAAGTAGGTGAAGTACCTCTTCACTTAAAATTTTCATTCGATTGTGAATATTTATTTAAATTACATAACAAATTATTTATCGGCATTATACCTATCGGGTAATAATAACAATAATAATCATAATGAATTATAGTTAATTGGTAACTGTTACTATTGTTGATTGTGTTGTGCATTTGTACTCGTATTGTGTGTGCTTCTGTTTTGGAAAGTTTACTTTTATACGTAGATAATCACCAGGAGAACTATGAATCCTATTAATGACATAGTGTGCAACTTGTTAGAGATGCCATTCGGGCATTGGAAGGAAGAAGATAAAAAAGACGTTTTAAATCAAGGGCAACCTATAGTTGGTTGACAATTTCCGCGAAAAAAGACTTAAAAGGTAGTGGAAAATCATATAATCTTACATTTAAAATTTCGTGGTTCACCGAATACAAATGGTTATGTAGCAGCCCAATACTACAAAAAGTATTTTGTTGGCCTTGTTTGCTCTTTTGTACAAAAGAGTCTGTCTGGAACATGGAGGGATTTGCAGATCTGTTAAATATTACAAGGGCGTTACATAAACATGCCTACTCTAAAGATCATTTAATATGTGCATTGAAGTTAAAGAATTTTGAGACAAATCGAACACCATAGGCGATGCTTTAAAAGAAAACGCGGGACTTAAAGCACAATTTAATGAAAATATTCGACTAAACAGACTTTTCCTCCAAACAGTTATCGACACAGTTTTGTATGTAAGCAAGCAAGAATTAGTATTTCACGAACACGACAAAAGCAGTGACTCAGCAATTTTTTCTATTTGTTATTATTAGGGTTATTATAGCACTTCACCTATTTTTTTTATAGGTGAGCCGCCACTGACTTATTTGTCATTTATTAATTTCAAAATGTGTTTTTAAGAATTAACTGTTCCTTTGCTACTGTTATACATTTGTTTTCAAAGAAACCCATTTTAAATTGCACCTGTTTATGCTTACTTTTAAGTTATTAAAATTAGTGCCATAGTAGAATAAGATGTTAAAGTTTCCTTGTTACAAGCTTATAAAATATTTAAATTAACACGGTAATGCTTGTGATCAAAAGTTTGTTTGTTTGTATAGGTCCTACTTTAATTTAGGTATTACAATGTTTGTTTAAATCCATGTCATTTGTAATGCGAAGTATATTTTTATATAACCAACTTTGTATTTTTATATAGGTAATAAATTGTTTGATGAATAATGGCAGCTTCATTTTCTGCAAGTAATTTTTTAGTTTTGGTGAGAAAAACAATCAATAATTTCAGATGCTTCCCAGTTGTAAATTGCCCATTAATTTTGTAAAGAATTTTATGCTGTAGGCCCACACCAAACCTTGCGGATGTACTACCCCAAAAAATTAATAAATCTATACAGCTGTTATAGCTTTAACCCAGATATGCCTAATGTCCTTTTAAAAGGACGAATATTATAGTTCCCTATTGTAGATTGTTCAGTGTTTCTAAAATGATCTCTCCTAGATGGCAGTACTTATTTGTGCAGAAGAAAGTGTGTACAACAAAATTAGGTTTGTTTTGATATTTTGCACGTGCGGAAGTTTAGTGATAACTACAAATTTTTATTTCTGGAAAAATGTCTTACCCCATTGACTTGTGACAAAAAGGGTAAGTTATTTTGTACTACTATGCTTGCAACTTTAATTATTTATTTAAAAGTAAGTTGCAAAAGTATCCTAAATGCAACTAATGACAAATTCATTAACTTGTATTTCATGTTATCAACCATAATTCATTACAAAAACGCGTGTCCTTTTAATAGGACATTAGGCACATGCACTACATTGTACTTTTATTCTAGTGGCATAACTTTGAATGAAATATTACAAAGTTTGGAAGATGAAGATACTCCTGTTCCCAATAGCCAGCAGATAAGCATTGCAATTGCACCACCAATTAATGCGTGCGATGATTTAACAGATGAAGATTCGAGAGACGAAGATTACACCACTATAAATAATCTACCTGGCTCTCAACTGTTGGCTGAAGCTGAGATCGTGTATGATGAAGATGTTGATGGATATAATAGTAATGATTTGGTCACAGACAATGATGCTGTAACCCAAAGTTTATCAGCAACTGAAATTGCTGATTATGAAAACTGGGATGAAGAAGATGAAATTCCTCTTTATTATTTCCAAGCTACCAAAAAGAAATACAAATGGCAAAATCAAGATATACTTGAAGTAACATCTGAATGGCCCGCTCTTTATAATGTTGTTGATAATCATCACCAACTGATTTATTCCAAAAAATGTTTGATAATGAAGTAATAGATATGTTTGTCGTTTTTAGCAATGCATATGCTGCTACAAAGAATAAATCGCCAAATATTACAAGAGAAGAAATGATTGTGTTTTTTGGTGTATTGCAGCTAAGCGGATATATATCCATCCCAAGACGTCGTATGTATTGGGAAAATCCCAAGACTCCCACAATTAATTAGTTGCGAATGCTATATCCCGTGATAGGTTTGAGTTTATTATGAGTAACCTTCATTGTTGTGATAATAACAATCTAAATAAAAACGATAAATTTGCTAAAGTCAGACAACTTATTGAAAAACTGAATTATAATTTTCAGCAATTTGCACCGCATTGTGAAACACATAGTTGTGATGAATCTATGGTTCTCTACTTTGGCAAACATAGTTGCAACCAATTCATTAAAGGTAAGCCTATCAGATACGGATATAAAGTATGGATGGGTGCGACCAGCAATGTATATTGCATATGGTTTGAGCCGTATTAAGGTGCAAACTCACCTATTCCTTTGAAGTATAAGACTTTTGGATTAGGTGGCTCTGTAATACTTAAATATGCAGACGTTCTCTCAAGATTAGGCCCATTTCCATTCCATCTCTTTTTCGATTCCTTCTTTACAACTGTTCCTTTAGGTACTTGAAGAGTTGCAGAAGAGAAAGATTAGAGCAACAGGAACAATACATGAGAATAGAATGTCGAAGTGTCCTATAATAAACACAACGATACGAAAAAGAAAAACAGAGGAACACTTAGGTACTTACAACTCTACAGATAATAATATTATTATTGTGAAATGGAACGACAATAATATAGTAAATGCGGCTTCCAACTGTGTACCGGTGTATCCTTTACAAAAAGTATCTCGATATTCACAAAAAGAAAAAAAAAAGAATTGGTGTTGATCAACCACATACAATAAACATATATAACTCTTTTATGGGTGGGATCGATAGGTGTGATCAAAACATGTCCCTGTATCGTCCAAGCATTAGAGGAAAGAAGTGGTATTTCCCAATAATTTCATACTGCCTCAAATTAGCGGAACAAAATGCTTGGCATCTCCATAAACAACAAGGAGGAAAATTAGATCACCTTGCATTTCGTCGACAACTTTGCGAAACACTCTTAGAAACGAACAGAAAGCGAACAAAAACAGGACGACTTTCCAATCACGAACATGAGGAATCCCGCCAAATGGATTTAAATGATCATTATATCATTTCCCAAGAAAAGCAGACCCGTTGTAGAGTCTGCCATAAGAAGGCGACAAGAAAATGTGCCAAATGTGATGTTGCAATGCATATTGACTGTTTCTTAACATATCATAAAATAAATCAATAAAATAATTTGTTTTTTTCATATGTTCAATAAACATTTTTTAAACAATCAAGGTCTTCCCACTGATTTTAAACCTAATACTCATATTCCTAAAGTCCTATTAAAAGGACACGTGCTTTCCAAAAAAGTGACAAGATTAGATTTTTTTTACTATTTTTCCAAGAATGTGGCTGCCATTGGCTATTAAAGAATGTGGTCATACACAAATATTTCGAAAAAAACAATCAGGCATATCTGGGTTAATGTTTGTTAAAAATTATTACCGATGTTGGTAATTTATTTTTCATAATTCTGCATTTTCCTAAAAGAAAATACAGATTGTTTTTAAAATTATCTGGCTGTTTTTCATGCTAAATTTAAATTGCTCCACCCAATATGCAATAGATTTTGTAAGTGAGAATGGACCAGCAAGTGTTGATGGTGTTCCTAAGAACATGCTAGGTATTTAAATTCGTGGACGTGAGTTAACAGTCGAAACATGTGATTGGTTGGCAGTTACGCATATTTACCTACCAGCTAATTTACATTTCCATACAGCTTATCTATTTGTTAATAAAATTGTTATGGTGGAATAATTAGCAATAATTATTTATATTACGGCAATCATCTCTATGTATATTTATTTAGATGAAGTAATCAGTCTATAGGTTGGCGTAAATCTTAGATAAATATTTATTTTTTTGGGCTTTGATGAATTGTTTGAATCTATTAGAAAAAGATTAATTTGCTTGTTCTAGTAAATGTGACCATTAGGATGCTCAGCATAAGACAAACGTCCATTATTTGTATCAAACCTATATAGTACAGTAAAATTAGCTCCAAACCAGGGAATCCAAAAAAACTAAGGTCTGACTGTCACAAGTTGTTCATTACTCTTTGCTCTAAATGTGGTAAAAAGTCTCCGCCGCCAAAGCGTCGGGTTTGGGAGGGGGTGGGGAGGAGGTGTCAAAACAGTATGTTTTCTAAGTTTTTTGCAAATATCTCGAAAACCCTTCAGTTTAGAGCTTATTGTACCCTATAAACTTTTAAAGTACGTTAAATTTTCAACAAAATTTGCCATATTGTTTTGTGTACTATTACACAGAGGGGAGATGGATTCAATAAAAAAAATAAGGATTGTGGTAATATAAGAAAGAAATTTAATGTATGAAATAGTATCTTAAAGTAGGTATGCGACACAAAAAAATATTCATAGACAGGCAGAGAAATGAAAAATAAAAACTATAACCAATACATTATGCACAAATATAATTGTCACTGCTCTTCATTGTCACTCCGATCACTATCTGAATCCATTTGGACAAGTTCGTCCTCTTCATCTGGCAACAGTAAATCCTCTTCCTCATCATAATCAATGGATACGTCCGTATTGCTGCATCCGTATCCAGCGCAGTTGGTGCACATGGTTGAGCACTGAAGGCCACTTCTTCGGCACTCACAATTGTTGAGACACTCTCCTCTGCATGAACAAGAGATCATGTGAAGCAAGGGTTCTGGAGCAGCAGGACGAGATATTGTTGTTGGGCGCAGGTGCCCACTGACCTTTTTCCATCCCCATTTCAGGGGGTCTTTCTTGCATCCGTGCCATTTCTGCACTTGATGGTACACTCTCAGTGAGTGTTCCCTTGCTGCTGCTGTTGTGGGAGGTAAAGTAGCCAACTTGAACTCTCCTTGCACCGGCTGCTTTGCAACTGTCTTTAAGTATGTCTGATGACGTAGAACATCCAAATTTTCTTGTTTTTCCGATCCGTATATGGATAGGAAAAAATTGTTGCCAGCATCAGCAATATCATCTGCCTGTGCATTTGGATCGTTAAAAATAAGCAATTTATTTCTTAGTTCCACATCACATTGCACTGTTTTAAAAGGGGCCGTTTTGCCTTTTCTGTATATTGCGGACACAGAATCACAACCTGTAAAGGCATAAATACACAATAAAACATCTTTCGTGTCCCCTAATTCATGCTGCAATGCTTGAATATTGTGAATTTTATGTGACCGGTTGCCTTTACCAGGCACATTCATCTTTAAGCTGCAGTTGGGGGGAGCAAGAGCAATTAACATGACTAATAGGTCAGTGTCGTCACCTGTTACGTTCACCTCCAACCCCTCTTGAGCTGCTGTAATTGCTGACGAAACAATTAGAGTGTCTGCGTCCCCAGGGGCCTGGAGCACATTGCATTCCTTTTTTTTTAAGTGCACTGTCAGAGGGGATATTAGCTGTTCCTTATTGTTTGTGTTTGCAAGGAATTCACTCTTCACTCTGCCCAAAGGTGACTTGGATGAGGTCTTCTACTTTCACATCTACGTTGATAGCTGAGCGAGACCTTCGCAGATGTTCCTCATCTTTTGTATTGAGCTGTTCACTGTAACCATCGAACACGACGGTAGCATTTCCGTAATGGGACAAAACATAGTCACAATATTGTTGGCATATCATCTTGAACGTTGCAGGGCGTTGCCAAACAACACGATGTAGGAGGTGCCCTCCATCTACAACATACAATACCCTCTGTGTCATCTCATCATCAGGTGGAAGAGTCCCTCCACAAGGTAACACTTTCAGCATGGACGATTTGGTGCCTTTCCTCATCAAACCACTTTCATCGAACAGTGAGGGAGGATATGTACATAGTTCATAGCCAAATATTTCTTTTAACTGTTCTTCCGTCCTCATAGTACAAACCATGCGGTGAAGCAGCTGGTTGGGGTTGACGTGAGTGCTGTTATTTCGGATGTTGACAGACTTTGTCACGGCTGCTAACGATTTGACAGTGTATTTTCTTTTCAAACGGATTTCCCTGAATTTCATTCCTTCGATCTCTTGTATTGCAGATAATCCAATATCACGGGCCTCGTCACAATTTGTTTTCGAGTCAGCCAAGATACCTGTGGAAAGGGAAGACAGCTGAGGATGTTTTGAAAAAGGATTGTGCTGTTGAAACCAAGAAATGAAAAGATGTACGTGCTTGGCATTTCGCTTCTGGTTTGCATCACGTAAATCTACGTGCTGCTCTGAGGAAGCCGAATCAACAGATGCAAATCTCTCAATTGCTTCGACAATCCTTGAGCTTGCAGGCATCGATTTCACCCATGTAGCGATCGTTGATGCAGTAATCCCTCTGCCACCGGTCAAACCACCTTTTGTTTTCATCGCTCGCATCAACACTTGTTCAACGGTCATATCAGTCCAAACACCGCACCAAAATTTGTCGCTTCGGCGAATGGTGAAGAAACCTTTTGTCACAAATTTCTCAAATTCATCGTCAGGCAAAGTGCTCAAAAGCTGCAGGCAATCCTGCAGGTACAAATGAGTCGTTTTAGCATAGTTGAGGTGCCCTGTGGCATGAAAGAAAGGCAGCATTTGCTGCACGCAGTGGAGATGGAGATAAAAATCCCCGCTTCTTTCTGCTTTTATGAACATCTTGATAGGATTCACCATTTCAATAAATTGGATCCACAATTTTTGTGTTCTGCCACTCTCCTTGGAATTCTGCAGTTGCTCTTCCACAGTTCGTACCAAATTCTTGACTGCAGCCGATCCCACTATCTCATCAGGGCTCATTTCACACGAAATTAATGATGAATAGAGTGCCTTCAACTCTTCTTTGTTGACGTCTGGATTGTGTGTCTCAATGAAAACCGTAATAAGGGCTTCTTGAGTTAGGAACAGAGCACGGATAGCTCTGGAATATGCTTTCCCATTCATCATTTGCGGGATGCTGTTTTTGGCATAAACTTGTCTCCACACCTCTTCCAAACCACTTCCAGCCATTATGTGGCCGACTGATCCTATAAAAGAAAGGAGAAAGTGGAACCCTCCAAGTCGGATGAACAGTGATTTCAAGGGGCTATCGGCAGGGGCACTGGCTACCATTTCGTGGGCCTTGGCAAAGAGTGGTTGGTCAAACGTGACCATAACGCGAGTCTGTCCATTCTTAAGACCCTCCTCAGCAGCATAAAGGAGGACGGTGTAAATGGTCGATGGGTTTGAGGGTGCTAAATTTACAAATGGAAGAGCCAAAACTGCTGACGTTCCATAAGGCTGTGCAGCATACCACCTTTCCATGCACGCACTCCAACCGGGCCTAGTCTGTGAACCATCAAGCCAGATGCCAGTCAACCAAAACAATTCCAAGGTGTGAGTTATAACAGCTGATAAAGGTTTAAATTCCATTGCTTTCCAGTCTAAAACTGTTATATGATTGTATCCAGATATAATCGGGCATCGGTATATCTGCAATTGCGTTAAGCCACAGTTTTCAATTTCTTGTACTCTAACGCTCCTTCGAGGTACACAAGTATCAACATTGAGTGCATGTTGAGGTGTTACACACAATACCCCTCCCATTGAATGAAAAGTACCATGACCATCTACAGTGTGTACATTGTAATCAGCATTGTCAAAGACATACTGCACATATCCTTGGTTTATGTTCAATTGCTCCTCACTAGTAACTGACCTTTCGAATTTCAATACTTCACTATAAGAAGCGCAGAACCCCATATTCGCCAGTAAGTCTATCAAGAGTCTGGAACCAAACCTTCTGTGGAGGAACACTGCTGTACCAAATTGAATAGGTGACACGAAGGATCTTGGGCGAGCTACTGAAATTATGGAGTGAGCAATAGCGGTGGTTTGCCTTTTAGTAACTTTTCTTTTATCTTCTGTTTCCCTTGTAGGCTTTATGATTTCATAGATAAGTGTCTTCAATAATTCTGGAATGAGATCTGCACTTCCAGATTGAATTTGTTCAAGAGTTGGAAACTGCGAACAATCATAAGCCTTGGATTTCAGTGTGCGTCGGATAATTGCTGCTGCAGTTTTGACCACTCTCAATTCATCAGCATCTTCATTGAGCTTCCGATCTTGGTACCACGCGTCTGACAGGATTCTAGATGCTGTTCCGCTGAAGCAAATGATGACTCTTTTTCCAGGAATATCTGTTACATATATATTGGGGCTAAAACGGCGGACAAGTTTGTCCTTTAGGTAGCGGTCGTCATACGTTTCAATACCAGGGTTCAGATTGACATACAGCTCATGTAATTCATTCAAAGTGTACTGGCATTCGTCATTCTCTATTAAATACTGGCATAGTTTGTCGAATGCCTCAGCTCTTTCATAATCACCTGTTGATCCGCCTCTACGTGATGCCTCCCCAGGTTTGCTTGAACCTGCAATCCTGAACCTTTGCAAACAATACCTATGGTACCTCCCATCAGATTGGACTAGGTCAATGACATTGCAGGTTCTAAGAAGCACTTCTTGACCCCAAGCATCGTTTCTTTCTGTTGCATATCCAC
>JABXWE010103660.1:0-15665 GCA_014611495.1 Limonius californicus | reverse complement strand
TTCACTATCGCTAACTTTGTGTAACAAGTACGTATTTAACGTGGGAATAGCAGGACTGGCATTATGTGAATACGTCACAATTCTATTTTGCATATCGTGTGTTCTAAAAGTTTCATTTTCAGGCTGAAATGCGTCAATTTTTAAATTTTGAAAATCTCGTGTTTCTAAAGTAATTGGAACTTCAGTAGGATTTAGAACAGGTACTGATATCTTATTATCGTTTAGTTTTGACAAACTGTTACCAATAATTGCTTCTTTTATCTTATCTGCATGAATGACATAGTCACAGGAGTGTGATTTTAAGTTATTAATTTCAAACGTTACCACCGTCTCTGTACGTGGGGCAATAACAAAAATTTCATTATTAACAATATTTCTTATGGGACTTTCAGGATTATTCACTCTAACATCTTCTACGCAATCAGAGTTAATTTCAATTTTTTGTGAAAATATGTCAATTATCGCTTTATTATTTATTAAATACGGTTTACCAAGAATGCCGTCTTTTGGTATAGGGAACGAGGATGGAACTAACTGGAACTGTATTGGCTGTTCGTGATCATCGACCTGAATAACAATTTCGCCAAAAGTAAAAATCGGTTCTGGCCCAATACCAGACAATTGAACAGACCTTTTTGGATCATAACATAATCTTCCGTTAACGTTATTTACTTTAATTATATTTACTTGTGCACCTGTGTCTATTAAAAAATCAAATTTGCCTACTTCAGAATCTTTGCTAGTTATAGTTAAATGATCGTCTTTTAATTTCTTAACGCGTGTTACATATAAATTAGCAGTTGATGCTTGCGGCTCTGAGTCTGCAATACTTACAGGTTTAACACCTTGAACATGGAAACCTGGATTAGAGGGTGATTTATTAAAACTGCTATAATTTTCTCTAGTAGCCTGATGGAAACCTTGATTAAAGGGTGTTTTATTACAACTGTTATAATTTTCTCTAGAAGCCTGAACCTGGAACCCTTGATTATTATGGTGGTTTCGTTGTGGATGCGCGAATGAATTCTGCTTATAATTTGAATTATTTCTGCCATTATTTCGATTTAATTTAAAACAATGGTCTATGTGATGACCTGTTTGTTTACAGTATCTACAGGTGACTGTATATACTTGAGGTGGTCTTCTAAAATGTGAGTTCTGTTGTCCAGAAATACTTGAATTTTGAACAGGAGTACCAAATTTTGAGCGACCCTGGTTATAAGGTTGCTCTGTTTTAGAATAGTGAGGGTTTGAAACGTTTTGAGTTTGTCTTGAATTAAAGTTGTTATAAGTATTTTTTGCTGAATTAAAAATTCGTTCTTCTTCTAACGCTCTTTGCGCACAATCTTCAAAGCTAGTGTAATTTTTTGATTTTATGTAAATTTTTAAGGGGTGTTTGAAACCTTCAATAAAATTAGTTAATGTTTGTTCTTTTAAAATATCTTCAATTATAGTGACCTCAGCTGCGGATTTATCTTTTGTCATAACGTCTAACATGGCGTTATACAAATTTTCCATTTTTCTAATATATGCCTCAACAGATTCATTATGTAATTGCGAACATCTATTGAATTCTAACTGAATATCTGTTAACGTACGTTGCGTTAAACTTTCTTTTAAAATTTTCTTAAATTGATCCCAATCATCAGTTGTTTTAAAACGAAATAGATTAAAAGCTTTACCTCTCAATTTAGTTATTATACCTTGGAGTAAAATAGGAAGTAACCCTTCGTCTACATTATTTTTAACAAAGTCGCAACATTTCAAAAATCTAGGTAACTCGTCACTGTTACTACCACTGAATTCTGGGACTAATTTTAATGCTGCTTCTAAACCCAATTTATTTGCCATAATGCTTGCTCGGTTTTCAATTACAACGGTATTTGGAATTACTGTAATATTATTATCAACAATAGTTTGTTGTAAGTCTGAGTCTATAGTTAAATTTGGAGAATCTAAATGAAGGCTATCAATATCGTTTAGGGAACGTGTAAAGCGATTCATTAACTTTACAAAATAATGTAAGCGTACAACGGGAATAGTAGTATTGAATGTGCACAAAATATTAAAAGTTACTTACAAGAATGCATGAGAGAAACGCATCATGATCGTAAATGAGAAATAGGCACCTCGAACTTGCGCTGCACTGCAATTTGTGTACTGCACCTTCAGCAGCTCTTTCAACAGTTGATTTGTAGGGATGTCCACCTGTAGGTTTGTTGCTGATTCGGGAACGTAATTTCTCCGCACCTCTTGAACAGCGACACCAGTAGGAACAGGACCGTCAACCCCAAAATTGTTTCTTCCGTCTTGTGGATAGTAGTCGAAGCCTCTTGACAGTGCCGGTTTAAGGTAGTTCGTCGCCCGGTGCTGCCACAGACAAAACGCCTCAAAAAAGAGCCTGCCGAAGGTGCCGCCGGATGCATACTGCCGTAGGCTAAAAATTTTTTGGTGCCACGCCCTTTTTTGGGCCTTTCAACGGTATTTTATATTGATATTTCCACAAACTTGCTCACGTCGTGAGTCATGAGTAAGAAACTTGGTATAGGTACATGGTACATACCTATATAAAATAAAAAACGAAAAATTATAAACAAAACAAAAAAAATCTTTATTCTTTGATTTAAATAAGGGATATTATTAAAAACTAATCAAAATCACTAAATAAAAAATAAAACAGTATTCTTTGGTTTAAATAAACAACAGGTACGAAGAAAAACTAAATAGAAACACTAACTAAAAAATAAAACATTATTCTTCGGTTTAAAATAATAAGAAACACCAATCACAATTATTAGTAACTAAAAATAAAAAAATAGGAACATAAGGTCTAATAACTAAAAGGTTGTTTTCTAGCTTTCATTGAAGCAAACTGCTCTATAACACTATTTACATCTATTTCATTTAGCAGGTCTTGGTTAATGGATAAAATTGCCAAGGAATTCAATCTTTCTTGGGCAATTGAATTTCTTAGGTAAGTTTTAACCCTTTTTAAAGTAGAGAAAGAGCGTTCACCACTTGCATTTGACACCATTATGGAGAAAAAAATGCGGAGACAAATATTAACATTCGGAAATGAAGATATTAATTTATTTTCATATAAAACTTGTACGAGTTCTAATGGAGTTTCTATTTTTATTTCCGAAAGGGAATTTAAAAGTTTTTTGAGATGGACACATTCTTGAGGAAAATATTCATCTAAATCTTCCACGTAGATTTGTTGTAGTTGAGTTGCAGATGCTAGAATATTTTTGTCTTCTTGTGTTTTTAGAGTAAACAAAAATTTAAAATTTTTCGAGCAAGATTTGTAGCCATCAGATCGACGAATGATTTCCGATTTAAGATTGTCTATTATTAAAACGAAACATTGTGTTCGCATTTTTTCTTTTTCGCTTAAAATTGCCTCTGTATTATTTTCTCCAAATTGCAATTTTTTTTTTAATTATTCGCTTTTGAATTTGAACATAATTTTCATTTTCTGTTAAAGATTTTCCTAAGGCCTCATAATGATCAAAGCGATCACGCAAAAAATCAAAGTACTCTGCTAAAGATGACAAAAGGTGAGCAGTGGTGCTTAAATCCATATTTTCTTTTTGGACTGCTTTATTGACTTCATTAACCATTTGCAAAACGTCTAGCCAAAAAGATAAAATTATCCCGTTTTCTAATAAATCCAGTTTTTCCGATAGAGAAGCTGCTTCAACTCTAACAACATTTTTCTCATTTGCATCCTTTGCCATTTCATTCAAACAAGTTTTTATTGATACGTAACTATTTTTTAGCGCTTTTATGGCATCAAAGCGAGAAGACCAACGTGTTGTATTTACTCTTTTAGGTAACAATATTTGATTTGACTCAGCAGAATCTTTTAATACATGAGACAGCAAGTCCCACCTATGCGTAGATGCAGAAAAAAATGTATAAATGGCTTGCACCAGCATAAAAAAGGAGGTTGCTTCTAAACAGCAGTCCGCCGCATTTTGAACAACTAAATTTAATGAGTGAGCAGCACATGGTACAAACACAGCCAAATTATTATGTAATTTAATACGTGCTGGTAATCCAGAATACTTGCCACTCATATTACTGGCGTTATCATAGGATTGTCCTCTGCAATTTTTAATGTCTAGATTTAGTGATTTTAACATATTGATAACAGTCTCCTCAAGTTTTTGTGCACCATGCCCAGTGTTTTCATAAAAGCTTACAAATCTCTCTACTGGAAGTCCTTGATTATTACAATATCTTAAGATAAAAGTCAATTGGTCGTGGTGCGTTACGTCAGGGGTCGAGTCTACGCTTATCGAATAGTATTTATTTGCCTTGATTTGCTTTACAATTTCATCAGTAACGCGGTTTGACAAAATATTCAGTAGTTCGTTACATATATCCTTGGATAAATATGAAGGTTTGCCTTTACCTAAATTTGCAGTTTTATTGATATGATCTTTTAAAAATGGATCATATTCAGATATTAGCTCCAACAAACCCAAATAATTTCCATTATGTTTTTCGCCAATTCGTTCATGTGTACCTCTAAATGCTAACTCTCTTGTAGCCAAAAACTTTATTGCGCTTATGATCCTTTGTAGTACTTTTATCCAATATCCCTTTTCGGTGCTAATTTGTTTTTGAAGTTCTATGTCAATTCGTCCTATCTTTAATATGCGACTTGTATATACTTGTAGGTTATCTAAATGATCATTCGATTTCTCATGTTGGTCTAATCTTTCTTTACTTTTATTCCATAAGGAAAATCCTGTTTCAAATTGTTTCTTGTTTTTCCAAATAAGTAACAATACAAACAATATATATTTCCAGTGCTCTCTGAATAAATTGCCCAATCGCGGCGGACCGTTTCTCCGTTAACCATTTTTTTATAAAATATTGCCTTATTGGCATACCTATTTTGTTCACCAAATTTTCTTTTTGACATTGAAAAGTCCATTTCTGCAAGATTTTGTTCGGTCCAATTTTCTAAAATCATTTCTGTATAATTATGATCATGCTTCCAAAGTGCGGGATCTTTAAAATTAGGTAAAGCCCGTGTTTTTGGATCTGCAAAGAAATAAATAAACATTACCAACTCTACTTGAACTATTATTTCATTTTTATAATACTATGTTTGTCGACCGTCATTACCGTTTGTAAAATTACTGTTATCTTCTTGCACTTCTTCATAAACATTTTCACTATTTGGTTCTTCTGCTACTGCGTTATCGTTATTGTCATTTTCTTTATCTAAAACAGTCGACTCTGATGACTCAGGCGATGGTAAAGCCTCCACAATAGACTTATCGAATGCTTATCAGCAACTACTATTAACCCCGAAATCGCAAGAGTTGGTCACAATATCAACATATAAAGGCTTTTTTTAAAGTAACAAGGCTTTCTTTTGGAATTTGTAATGCTCCTTCATTATTTCAGAAAATTATGGAAAATATTACTGCTGGGATTCCGGGAGTAACGTGTTTTTCAGATGACATATTAATTACTGGTAAAAATTACCAGGAACATTTAAGAAGACTCGATTTTGTATTGCAAAAGTTGCAAGAATGTGGTTTGACAGTCAGAAAAGTAAAATGTCGATTTTTCCAAAATGAAGTTCGTTAATTAGGTCACATAATTGATTGTGAAGTATTGCATATGTCTAATGAGCGAGTTTTGACTTTTCAAAAAGCATCAATCCGACTACAGTTTCCCAGTGAAAATCTTTCTTAGGAATGATTAATTTTTATTGTAGATTTTTACCAAATGTCGTTTCCATATCGTACCCTCTGTATAATTTGTTGAGGAAGGACTGTGTGTGGAGTTGTGACACAAAATGTCATGCTGCTTTTGAAAAGGCAAAACAAATGCTATTGTCAAAAAATGTATTAGATCATTATGATACGGAAAAACTATTAAAATTAGTTTGTGATGCTTCAGCCCATGCTGTTGGGGCAGTAATTGTTCATGTGTATCGTGATGATAGGGAAAGGCCAATGGCGTTCGCGTCAAAAATATTAAATGCTGCTGAACAAGTATATTCACAAATTGATAGAGAAGGACTTAGTACTATATTTGGATTAACCAAATTTAATCAGCATTTATTTGGTAGACATTTAGTACCCGTGACCTGTTAGCTATTTTTGGGCCCAAAAAGGGAATTCCAGTTTTGGCAGCAAGTAGGTTGCAACGATGGGCTCAAGTGTTAGGTTCTTACGAGTATGCTATATAGTATGTACCGTCAGAAAAAAATCAAGCTGACTGGTTATCCAGAATATCAGTTTCGAGTAACAATAATACAGAGTAAGTACAAACAAGTTATTTGGCATATTTTGAAGAGTGAATTTAAATTAAATTGGAAAACCATTGAATTGCATATTAGAAAAGATCCGGTATTAGCAAAAGTTTTAAAATATGTATTATCTGGATGGCCAGATACAACTGTTGAAAATGAAATGAAGCCATATCCAAGCCAATCGCAAGATAGAGTTAACTTCAGAACAAGATTGTACCATGCGGGTGTACAGGGTAGTAGTTCCACTTAAATTACGCAAAATCGTATTAAATGATTTGCATTCTACTCATATGGGTATTATTAAGATAAAGGCTCTAGCACGATCTTATTATTGGTGGCCATCAATGGATAATGAAATAGAAAATATTGTACGTAATTGTAGTGCTTGTTTGATGTGTGCAAAATCAGATGCGCATTCAAAATGAATTGAATGTTTTTGTATGTCAAATATCACAAGGACGGTGACAATTCAAAATTGCGTGAATGCTTTGCTAGGTTTGGGTTACCTGTAGAATTAACATCTGACGATGGTCTTCAATTCACATCTTCTGAATTTCAAAATTATTTAAAAGTGAATGGGATACGGTATTTATCAGGTGCACCTTATCGTCCATCATCAAATGGGGCAGCTGAAAGTGCTGTTGCGTTAATGAAACATCGTATTCAACGTGCTAAAAATGAAAATAACTCTCTTGATTTGAATTTAATATTATTAACAGATTTTTATTTTATTATAGAAATACTGAGCATTTAATTACTGGGGAATGTCGGGCAAAATTATTACTTAATAGAAAATTAAGATGTAAATTTGATCTTATAATTCCATCTACGCAAGCTGTGGTTGAAAATAATCAATTTAAACAGTGTATGTATTACGGTGGTGAAAGAGAACTACGTTTGATGTTGGCCACTTAGTATATTTTCGCGATTACAGAAAAGGCGAAGATAGCTGGATTGAAGCTGAAGTTGTGAAAAAATTAGGGGATCAAACATATGTAGTCAAAACAGCGGACACTCTCATTTGGAAACGCCATACAGATCAGTTGAGATCAGGTCAATTTAAACAAATTTTATCTAAAAATGTAACTAGTAAACCCAAGTTAGAAAGTGAAATATAGTCTACTAGTAGAGAGGTAATTACTAGCAATACCGTAACTGCTGCTACAGCTGATGAAAACGGTAGAGTGCTAAGGCGTCGATCACAACTGAACCCTCCAGAAAGACCAAATAATCCAAATTTTTAAAGGGGAGGACTGTTACGTATGCGCGTGAATTCTATGTACATTGATGGTGGGGAAGTTTCGCCTCACCAGGTTGAATTGTAGGCAGTAGAGCGTCGATAATCCGAACTAGTTGGGACCGAAGGTGGTCTATCAAATATTGCTGCTAATTAGTTGAAAATACGAATATTGGATACAAGAAATAAAACACCTGCATACCAGAACTCAAAAGCAATATATTTCTGTAAACATAAAACTAAAATTCAAATTCTTAATCAAATAAATGTACATATTTACATATGCAATGTAGATACACAACTTTAGTTAGCTGCAAGAAAATAATCGGAGATCTTTTTTGAACAGCAGTCGCAACCCTTTTCTTTGCTGCGAGATCGCGGATTCGTTTCAGTACTAAAAATTGTGCTGAATTGGACATTCGAATTATCAACGCTCTACTGTGTTTGTATATTAGTGTTAACAAATAAAGGTGTTCATATTAACTGCTTATTTAACTAACACATACGATACGTTCTTAAGATGGTATAAAGGGTAACCACAGGGTTTAACTTTCGGGTATGTTGGAGAGGTGCCCAAAAGATGAATTTTAAGGTTAGCCTTTTGACAATTTTTCTGACTATCTTTTTAGCGACTTGAGGATGCTGAGGGTTGCTCTATGGTTAGATAATTGTGTTTTGAGACGTTACATTTTAGACAACTTTTAGGTAATTTTGGTTATGGATACACCATTTCGCCATCGTAGATAAGCCTGCCTACCTCGATTACCCTGTGAGTGATTTAACCCAACTATCTTGGCTTATCCTGTCTATTTCCCTTCATTCTTCCATATTGATCCCATTCCCAGATAACAATGAATCTTACGGCAAGTTTGCCGTTGACTTGATATATGCTTGGCACGCTTATTGTTGAAAGTACTGGAATGAAATGTACCTGCCGTATAGGCAACTTATGTAACAGTCGTATGTTTAGTTGTGAAATGAACTGTACAATAAGATGGAAATCTATGCTGTATTAATGCTACGAGTTTAATATATTTCTGAGTTTAACATTTGCATTATAATCACTGCTAAGTAACAGTGATACGTTTCCTTACACCAAATCTAACAGGTTACGGGCCCAGGCACCAGAAACTGTAATTAGAAACGTGGATTCCGGAAGCTTCAAGTTTAAAGGGTAAAGAGATTACTAGGAATAAAGAAATCAAGCGCCACAATGGCAAACGAAGAAAAATGCCACATACCTTTGTTCGATGGAAGCAATTTTGATAACTGGAAATTCTGTGTGCAAATGGTTATGGAAGAAAAGAATTGCGTGGAATGCCTGGAAGGACTTAAGGATTGTCACAAAATACAATCAGATGATGATGCCGCTACAAAGATCACAAAGGAAAAGAAGATCGAAGAATTTATGTAGAAGGACCGTAAGTGTAAACTAATAATCACACAGTCAGTTGCAGACAGTCATCTGGAATATATTAAAGATCAAACAACTGCCCATGGAATGTGGACAGCCTTAACAAACACATTCGAAAGGAAATGAATTGCAAATCAGCTGATTTTAAGGAAACAGCTATTACAATTGAATATGGAAGAAAAAAGCCCTTTAAGTCAACGCCTTCTTATATTTGATAAAATTGTTACGAGTTTGAAGGCTTGTGGCGCCAATTTGGAAGAAATTGACATAGTGTGCCATCTGCTGCTATCCCTCCTCAAAAGTTCAAGTTGGCGCCAATAAGAGAGCTTTTTGAAAAAATGGTTTCAAACTGTAAAGCAGCATTTAATCATGGTCAGCGTCTATGCGTTGATGAACAGCTTGTTCCATTTCGTGGTAGAGCACCTTTCAGAGTTTATATGAAGAACAAACCGGGTAAGTAGCCAACAGTACGTTCTTACGTTTGTCATAAAATTATCAGCTGGTTTTATTATATCACCAAATGATAAATGTTTTACCCAGGATGGTAAACCACAACTGTGTTCATCACGGAGTTTGTACGTAAATTCACCTAGTTCTGGGTGAGTCGGTTTTAATTTGTAGGCTATCCAACCTGCTACATATTCCAGTCCATCGTTTTCTGCTTGGAGTTTGAACGAATTCTTTGAAGAAGTTGATTCATCATTAAGTTGTACAGACACATCGGTTAAAGAAGATGTACTCGAGTTTGTCTGGTCATGGCAATCTATATCGGTTTCCAGAAATACTTTTCCAACTATAAAATTATCGTCTGCCTGGTCTGTTGTATTAAGGTTACCTTGCATTTGGGCAGGTTTCCCCAATATGATCATCCGCAAGCGACTAAGTACATTCAGTGGTGTTAGATGATCATTCAAACCACCACTAAGAAGTAACGGAGAAAACAGATTTTCCAAACTTTCTTGATTAACTCGATGAGTTAATATATATTCAACCGAATATCTTGCTTTCATATCAGAATACAAGTTTTTAATTGAATTTATGGACATTAATATGCCTTTTTGAAATATCTGTAGTGTTCTTTTATTTTTACATTTTAAATTAAAAATTGTTTCATACATAGTGTCTAATATTTTATTTTGTTCGCAAAAATTTATCCCATACCCCGCTTTAGAACAAATACTATTTTTTGGTATATATGAATTCATGACATCAAACCATGGATTTACGGTTTCAATGAAATCTGCCGTTGCTATGGCTGAAGGATCAGTTTTAAAATAATGTTTCAGTGCAGTGGCTGTATTATGAGAAAGCAACTGTGCTGCCAAAGCTATATTCTGCCTTCTTGAATTTTCGCATGTCAAGTACTCATTTGTTAATTTATAGCAGCTACTTATTTGGGTATCAGCTACAGTAACTAGTTATTGTAGTGGTAACTTATTAATAACAGTGCCATTTAAGGTAAATTCTGAATCAAGCAACCAATTCCTAATTAGTTTTAACAAATGAGGTGCATCGGGAAAACAATAAATATTTTCGCCTGTATGTTGATGGGTTATGCTATTTCTGTCGTAAGTTACACCTAGATCGCGAAGCAAACCAATATTTGATGATCCGGAATCATGAGCGCAAGCAACTACTTTGAAACCGATATTATACAGTTTATTAATCACTGTGTGAAGTAAACCAGGTGTGATTTTTGTGTCAAAATCTACAAAAACTGGTTGCTTCCAATTGCTGAAGAGGCCTCTTGTATTCATGATCTGCATTTGTGAATGTGGTCCAACAACTTGATCCATCTTCTGATCGTACTCGTACATTTCAGACACTTTCATTTCATCGAACTGAAGAACAACAACTCTTTCTTGCTCAGTCATAGTTTTTCCAGCAATTTCTAACAACTTTAAAACGGATTCTAACACTCCCTGCCGCATGTCGATTTTGGAAGCCCATTTTTGTAACGTCGATATTCCTGGCAAAGGATAATTTAAGTGTTGGCGCAAATATAAGTACAACTCTTGAAGCAATTTTGGTTTAATTTTAGTTAAGTAACTATGACTTTTTAGAAATCTTTATAGCCATGGATACCGATTTATTTGAACAACTGTCATTAATTGATGCTACACGTCAAAGTTAGATGTGTTGTTGAAATTATCACAAAAAGAAAAAATGTCTCATTTAAGTGAAGTAGAAAAAGCCAGAATTTGTACCAGGATTGAAGAAGGGTGGTCTAGGAGACGTTTAGGCGAAGAATTTGAAGTAGGAAAGAGTACGATAAGCGGGATATACAGAAAGTGGGTACATGAAGGAACACTGACAAGTAATAGAGGTTCAGGATGTCATAAAGTTTCCACTGTGGCAGAAGATGCGGCGTTAATTGACCATATAACTCAAAATCCTTTTGTAACAGCAAATGCGGCCATTAGAGCTACTGACTTTGTAACGTGCGATTTCGACGCACAGTGTATATTGCTGAGTTTGTTTCAAATTTAGGCAGGTGGATAGCGTGCTTCGGTTTTCGATTCAATTTTGGCTTTCGCGCATGGGTAGCGTGCAATGTTCTCGTAGATTTGGGCTTTCCGAGATAGGAGAGCGCATTCTCATGCTGGTACCTGACAAGTGTGTGCTTGGTTTTCATCGCGGTCTATTTCGATCGAAGGATTTATTTCTAATTTGTTGAAAAGTTCAAGTTTTAAGGGAAATCTTAACCTTGTGGTGCTAGTGAGATTTTCCCTGGGTTTTTAACCAATTTATTACACCCTTGAAGAGGTTTTTCTATTTGCCGATTTACATCTTTGGTAAGCTGAGAAGTTTGATTCTTTTTCTTTTACTTTATTTAGTCTCTTGTATTATTTAGGCAAGTTCGTAGCTGCTGAACAATTTCGTAACTGCTGAGGATTTAAATATCTACAAAAACTCCGTTGCTGTGGAAAAGTAGTACATACGGCTGGAAGTTTTTTTTTACCTACGTCGTAGAATTTGAAGAAGTTTTCAAGTCGTATATTCACCACGAAAATTACAAGACCAAATTCCAAGAGCGAATGTGCACGCCAACTGTCCGCTCAGGTGTGCGCTGTAATTGGAATTCTGCATCTAAAAGGTCTGTTTTATATATTCCTTTAAAAATTCAAGGACTCTGAAGATCATCCGTCAGAATACGACCAAATAACCATTGTTTTATACAATTTCAAATTATACCAGTTATATCGAACTAATTTTATAACTAAGAAAATTTTTTTTAAATTCAACACGTACTGTATTTTATAATTTTGTAAACGGTCCGCATATTCCGAGTTTCTGATTTAATTATTATTGTTGTAAATATTCAAAAGGGAGGATATTGCGTGAACTATATATTTTTTTTTATTGTCGATGCGCTTATACCTCAATAGTAGGTATTTTATCCTTAGTTTACATAATCGAGATCTCGTTTATCGTGAATTAGGCGGGTTACGTATTGATTAATCATTTTGCGAAGCTATTTTGTGCTTCTTATTAATTTAGTCCTTATTGACGCACTCTCGTTTTCTCAGGATTCAAATTGTTCATATCACGTATTGTTAAATCAGACAGGGACGTTTGTGGTCTGTTCTTTAGTTAAACGATATTGATATTTAATATTTGTGGCTAATTGGGGTCAATAAGTTTTGATATTTTTATTGTAATTTGATTTACATTTAGTGATTATACTCGAGAATTACGCCAAGTATTTGTGTTTTATTGTGTCTTGTTGTTATATGAAAGACTTTAGCGTTATCAGTAAGATAAGTCCGTTCTCTCAGGGAGATTCCTGTTTATCTACGTCATCTTCGAGCCAAGGGTTTATTTTTCTAAACAGGTGGCGCCTACATACTTTGAACCTCTCCTTCTCCGACCGACGCTGGTCAAACCCTTGTCTAGCTCTAGATACCTGGACCTTACTGGTGTAGTTAGATATTTTTTTTTGTGTAGGAAAAATTATTTCCTTCACTGTGTCGCCGTTCTTTTAGCTGGGCGTCACACAAATCTGAACAATAAATTGTTTGAATCTGATATACATGGTGATTCTAAACATGTGCGAAAAACAACAACCGCATGAGCAGAGGTTATTTAACACCTAAATGACCTATTTTTGTTGAAATTCGGCACCGTTATGAAAGTGTGGGCCTTCAAAGTTATTGTACGTTAATTAACTGAATTGTGAATAAGTTTGTTGTTTTTTATCAAATTTTTATAAACTTCGTCGTTTTGGTAAGTTAACAGTCTTCTTCTTCTTAATCTTTCATTTAGACTATAAGCCTGTTTTTCTTCACAGGATTTAAGGGGATTCTTCTGAGGTTTTCCAGTTGTCGGCCCATCTTTTCGGCGGCCTTCCACGTTGTCTTTTGCCCAGTGGTTTTAGATCCCTTGCTATTTTTATTAAACGAGTATCATTTGCCCTTCCAACGTGCTCGTTCCATCCTTTTCTTCTCTCTTTAATAAGCATTCCTATATCGGCTATCCTACATTCTTCTCTTATTTTATTATTTCTAACTCTATCTGCTATTGTTTTCCCTGATCTCAATATATTCATTGCCGTTGTTCGAAAAAGTTTCGTTTTATTAGTGTCCGCGCGTGTCTCTACTCCGTAAGTCAGTATAGGTCTCACAATCATCTTGTACACTTTGATCTTACTTTCGGTAGTCATATGTTTATTTTTCCAAACTACATCCCCGAGGTTTCAGACTACTCTAGCTCCTTTTATCGTCTGCTTCTTTACTTCATCGTTTACGTTTTTATTACTTGAGATTATTGTGCCTAGGTAATTAAATTGCATTACCTGCTGAATCATATTTCTTTCGATTTCCTGATTACACCGCAATGGACTTTTGGAGATGGTTAGTGACTTGGTTTTGCTGATTGACACTACCATGTTGTATTTTTTTGCTGTGGTGAATGTGTGTAACAGGCCTTGTGGATCATTTTCACTATTGGCTATCAGAACGATGTCAGCATAGCATACAAAGCTAATATTCTTGTTGCCTAATCGATATCCTGGGACGGGTCGAACTTTATCGGTAATCTTATCCATGATTAGATTAAGTAGTATAGGGCTTAAGGAATCCCCCTGTCTTACTTCCTTGGTGGTTTTTATTTCTGTTGTATATTCGTTTTCTACTCTTACCTTAGTTTTAGTGTCTCTATTAAGATCTTTTATTATGTTAATTATGTTCTGCGGTGTATGCTTTTCTTGTAGAATATCTAATATATCTGATAATTATTGTGCTTGATCGAAGGCTTTTTGTCAGGTCTACAAAACACATAAAAGCAGGCCTCGTGAATTCGATCGCTTTTTCAGCTATTTGGCGTACCACGAACATCGCATCTACCGTTGACGGGTTTCGTCGAAAGCGTTGGTGCTCTTCAGATATGTTAATAAAAGGTTGCAGTTTTTCTAGTATTACTCTGGTAAAGAGTTTTTGTGTCGTACTAAGGAGAGTGATTCCTTTGTAACTATTGGGGTCTTTCTTTTCGCCTTTTTTAAAGATTGGTAATGTGATACTGACTTTCCATTCGGATGGAATTTGTGCTTTTGTGAAAATAGTGTTGAATAACGGTCTGATCTGTTATACTAGTGCCTCTCCACTGTATTCTAGAAATTCATCCAATATATTGTCTGTTCCGGCTGCCTATTTATTTTTTAATTGCTTAAGCGAATTTCTTACGTCTTCGTCTGTTATTTGGACAGCGTCCCGCTCTTACTCTAGGTCTTCCATGGCCTGTATGATTTGTACATTATCCTCCTCTTTATTCAGTTCTTTAAAGTATTCTTCCCATTGTTCTTTCCTTATTCATACACATACATTCTAGGCAATTCAACGTGTGTCACAGAGACATTGGTGGATGGTATTTCTCCCCTACTAGCACCTTAGGGAGCAAGAATTGCAAATCGGGGCCGTAGGTCCCAAAATCCTGTGAAAAATACGTTCTAGGCAATTCAACGTGTGACACAGAGACATAGGTGGAGGGTATTCCTCCCCTATTGGCACCTCAGGGAGCAACGATTGCAAATCGGGGCCGTAGGCCCCAAAATCCTGGGACATATACGTTCTAGGCAATTCATCCTGTTTCACAGAGACATAGGTAGATGGTATTCCTCCCCTATTGGCACCCCAGGGAGCAAGAATGGCAAATCGGGGCCGTAGGCCCCAAAATCTGTTACAATATATACGTTCTAGGCAATTCAACATGTGTCACAGAGACATAGGTGGATGGTATTCCTCCCCTATTGGCACCTCAGGGAGCAAGAATTGCAAATCGGGGCCGTAGGCCCCAAAATCCTGTGACATATACGTTCTAGGCAATTCAACGTGTGTCACAGAGACATAGGTGGATGGTATTCCTTCCCTATTGGCACCTCAGGGAGCAAGAATTGCAAATCGGGGCCGTAAGCCCCAAAATCCTGTGACATATACGTTCTAGGCAATTCAACGTGTGTCACAGAGACATAGGCGGAGGGTATTCCTCCCCTACTGGCACCTTAGAGAGCAAGAATTGCAAATCGGGGCCGTAGGTCCCAAAATCCTATGACAAATACGTTCTAGGCAATTCATCGTGTTTCACAGAGACATAGGTGGATGGTATTCCTCCCCTATTTGCACCTCAGGGAGCAAGAATGGCAAATCGGGACCGTAGGACCCAAAATCCTGTGACATATACGTTCTAGGCAATTCAACGTGTGTCACAGAGACATAGGTGGAGGGTATTCCTCCCCT
>JABXWE010103658.1:0-24337 GCA_014611495.1 Limonius californicus | reverse complement strand
TAGTTGGAAAAATTCGCTTTTCGCGAAAACAAACTGCGCCAGCGAAAGCCGAAAAATCCTGATTGAAAACAGTGCAATAACGCAGAGCTCCCTTCGGGATGGATTGCATTTTGATGAGCCAAACCGGCGCTTGATGAAAATTAACACATGCAGAAGTTCTGGTGTTAAAATTCAATTTATGATGGTAATAAAGAGTAAATTTTGCTTAACCTGACGTATGCACGTGTATGTGCACTTTACATATTTAAAAGCGTAATGTGAGTTTGTGCAGGGTTTAGCGCCCGACCCGCACAGTTTTGCATTGCTAAATCATTGTAATGGCGTTAGGTTACGTATATCGACAACCACCAGGTCAGAATAATCAGAAATTGTTGCCTCCGTATTTAGGCAAAATTGCTTATTAATTAAAATATCACCCCGGGAATAAATTGAGTTAAGCCAGTAAAATTAAAACGATGGAAGTTCAGTGTTAAGACAACGATGCCGTATAACATCTTAACATACTCAAAATTTTGATTTTAACACTGTCATATAAAGAATAACATGAGTTGGATTTTGTTGATATTATAAAGAATATAATTTAAAGCCTAGTGTGGAAGTATGCAGTTGATGTACCATACAAATGTGAGAAAAAGGAACTTTGTATTCGTTCACAAATCCTGGAACTTGTTTGACATGAGTAAAAGCAATGTTAATTTTATTTATTAAATCATACAAGTCTTGAAAAGATATAGGGCAAACTGATTGTTGTAAATAACCACATGTGCAAAAATCAACCAGATTTAGATCTGGTGATCACGGTGGCCATGGCAGAGGACCAACTCGCCCAATCTAATTAGTGCCATATGTTTCGCTTAAATAGTTTCTTACGTCCATGGAATAATGTGCAGGTCATACACGAAATAATCATTTAAGCCAGTTTGTAACGGCATCTCATTAAGTATTGCTTCCAATTCGGTTCGTAGAAATTGAAAGTATATAACTTCGATTAGCCTGCTTGAAAGAAAAGTGGGTTCTAGTAATTGATCTCCTATAACACCAGTCCAAACGTTGATAAAAAAGTGCTTTCAATGACATGTCTGGACTATTGCGAGGGGATATTCATCGTTGCATATGTGCGCATTGTGGTGATTGAAAATACCGTGTTGTGTAAAAGTGGCTTCGTCGGTAACAAAATATTCGCCGGAAATGAACGTTCACTTGTTTTTAAAGTGTAGCCCAACGACAGAAGGTTTCTCTGTTTCCATTTTCTCCTTCGAATAAAGCTTGTAGGGATGTAGGGACGGCTCCATAGGAATTTGCCAGACAGTTCTGTTGCTCGTATTTACCATTTCGGCAATTTGTCTTGCCCTGGTTGTTGCATCTTCTTCAACTCTTACCAAAATTGTTTCTTCTAATTGCACAGGTCTAACATTTGCTCTTTCTCTGGTTTCTTTTACGTATACGCTTCCTGTCTCTGGAAAACGTTGGAACACTCTTGCAAACATGTGGTGGCACGGTAAACATCTGTCGGGATATCGTTCTCCATAAAAAATGAAGTTAATATCAAATTTGTATGGGCTAAACCATAAACAAAAACCATATCTACTAAACTCTTCCACGGGATGTGTAATCGGGGCCATGAGAACAAATTGGAAAACATCTAATTAAGGTACATCACACAACAAGGAAATTTTAACAAAAATGTGGTAAATCCACCTAATGTTCAGATCATGAAATTTACTTACATTGGTGGTAAAAAATCAGTGTTTATCTTCGATACTATTGCATTTGCAAATACAGTGGAACCTCGGTATATGTCCGCTTTGGAATAAGTCCAACTTGATATACGTCCTGTTTCAACGCAGTTAATTTCGTTTGGAATACGACACCGTTTGCTGCCCTTGTTTACCTCTCTCGAGTAAAGGCCATGCCGGCGCTTTTGGAGAGGAGCTAAGATCCGGCATTTCTGGCACGACTGCTCACGAGCATTAGTACGACAGTTTCTATCATTCAAAGAACAACACGCGCTATAACTCTCTGTGAATGTTTACGTGATTTCGAATAAATTTTTTCTAAATACTTTAACCATGAATTCTAAGAAGAGCCAAGCAACGAAGAAAATGGTAGGATCACCATGGGGCTAGAAGAAGAGGTTGTTGAAAAGTATGAAGGTGGCATGCGTATCCGGGACTTGGCTGCTACATACTGTATACCAAGAACGACGATATCTACCATTGTCAAAAACAAAGACGCTATTAAATCTGCTGACGTTGCGAAGGGGGTGAAATCGATTACCAAACAAAGATCAGGAACATTGGAGCATGTTGAGAAATTACCTTTGATCTGGATAACATAAAAACAGTGTGCTGGCGATACCGTATCGGAGGCAATCCTTTGTGAAAAGGCAAAACTGAAGCATACCTATCTTTTAAAAAACAAGGTAGGAACGAGCCAAGAAAATGAAGTGTTTAAAGCCAGCCATGGATGGTTTGATAATTTTAAGAAGAGGACTGGTATTCACAGTGTTGTTAGGTTTGGAGCCAGTGTTGCTAAAGATGCCGCCAATGATTTTGTTACAGAGTTTGGGGCATTTGTAGAGGCTCAGGGTTTTGTGCCTCAACATGTTTTAATTACGATGAAACAGGCCTGTTTTGGAAGAAAATACCTAACAGGACCTATATCACACAAGAGGAGAAGGCATTGCCAGGATACAAGCCAATGACAGACAGGCTAACCCTTTCGTTCTGTGGCAATGCCAGAGGGGATTACAAACTGAAGCCTCTACTGATTTACCACTCTGAAAACCCGAGGGCCTTTAAGAAACATAACTTCCAGAAAACTCAGTTATCTGTCATGTAGAGGTCAAACAGCAAGGCTTGGGTAACTAGATAATATTTTAGCGAGTGGTTTGTGTTATATTTGGACAAAGTGTAAATAATTTGTAACGGTATTTTTGCGCCTGGTTGGTTTGCAATCCATTTTTCTTAGATTTGTTCGAGTGGCGCAGTACTTCCTTAATTTACCACGCATGACTTAAGTTAGTTGGACAGAAATTCATTTCCGGTAACCATTCTTCGTGTGACTGTGACATCTGATTGAACGTTGAAGTAGATTCCTCTGTTGTTTTATACTTGAGAATTTTCTCGATTTATTGAAGGAATCTTTATGGACATCGTAATCTGTGGTAGCTTTTAGATTATCGATGTAGGTCCTTGACCGATTTATAATCTACGTTTAATCTGTTATTCACGTCAATCGGAATTTTTCGATTGGTAAGTACGTCCATCTTCATTCGAACATGCTAGCCTAACACATTCTTTATTTACGTTATTTAGACAACAAATTGGGAGCAGTAAGATTTTGCCCAAGGGTTATTTCCTTCCTGTATTGCTGAATCTGGGTGAGAAAAGCATTTTCTGGTTCACATCGTCACCTGGCAAGCGGGAACACGTGTGCAGACGGCCATGCCAAATTTCCCAAGAACGTCGTGCTATCTAGCATTCAGGAAAGTGATTTATATTCGTATTACTTTATTTAATTTTGGAGTCGAGTTAATCGCTCGTTGTTTGATTTGCATTGCTTTCGAGTTATAAATTTAATTTCAAATTGTTTAATGTGTTTGCGAATCACTTATGTAGCTTAATACTACCATACTTTAGCGTGTTATGTATTTCGTACATATTATCATAATTATCACTTAATATATACAGGGTACGTCATCCTGAGCCGTAATATTGCGTTTACTCGGATTGGTTTCTAGGGTATTTTGGGTTTACAGAGCGCTTATATCGATGAAAGTACTTTCAACGATTAGGGTGTTATTTGTGTCATAAACGTGGTTATTTATTTACAAACGCAGTATTTTTACATTGCTCGTTTACTTCAATTTCTTTATTTAACACTATATTAAGTGACTTGTACGGGTAGTGTGTACTTATACAGGGTTCCAGAACATATTTGCACATATATTGTAAATGTTATTTGGGGGATTAATCTATTTAGTGTTTTTTTTTTGCATCATTAAATTACCGTTGTTGCAATTGGTCTTATTATTTATTGTACCCTATCTTTGATAATTTTGTAGCGACCAAATAATTAGGTAAGTGAGTACCCGAGGTCCAGCTTACTAAATCTACATCTGGATTACTGTTAGTGTATAATTTTTTTTTCAAGCTGGTGGCGCCCTTTCCAGGTGATTGACGAGTTGTTAATTACATTATTTATTTGACTTTATTTGAGAACCGCCTATCTTCGATTGAGGTTCCGGGAGGCTGACAGTAACCAACGTATTACTTATCTAATTTGTAGGAATTTCCTTAGGAAATTATTTTCAGGCGTCATAAGTTATTTAGAGGAAAAAACCTGCCTCTGAATGTCCTCCCCATGTTTTGAAGTGACCTCTGACACAGAATTAACCCTGAGAGGGTTTTGGAAAGATAACTTTACTATCGGCCATTGCGTATCTCTCATTGACAAAACCGGGAAGGAAGTTTCCTGTAGAACAATGAACTCTGCTTGGAGGAAGAAGCAGTGACTGTAAGGGACTTTGAAGCTGCGATATTATCTCTATGGCGAGGTTCATGGGACTGGATGTGAGTGATTGTGATGTGGATGAGTTAGCAGAGGAGCACAGGGAAGTGCCGACCACTGAGGAGCTGCAGGAACGTGAGAAGGAAGAACACAAGACGAAAACGGATACAGTCTCTTTAAGCTTGTGGAGGAGGCAGAGGAAGCTTCTACTTCATTAATCAAAGAAATGTTTGGCAAATGGAGGTATTTCGAAAACTTTGCAGAGAAGTACCACCCAACAAAGCCCAAACAAGCCGTATAATAGCATTGTCTGTAATGACCAGACAATGTCACATTTCCAAAACCTTCTGCGAAGCTGGCAGAAGCAAAGTTTTAGGGACAGATTTTTAGTAAAGGTCAAAACTGGTGATCCTCAACCAGGTCCAAGTAGGAAAAAGAGACAGAAAAAGAAAATGAAAGTTTCTTATTTTTTTCTATGGGAACGGATTAATTATTTTTCCTTTATTTCTTATGGGAAAAATTCGTTTGGTATACTTCCTGTGTGGTATAAGTCCAATGATCTGGAACGAATTAAAGACGTATACCGAGGTTCCACTGTATATGTTTACTAGGACTGTTTTACTTGTTTATCGTCCAAGAATTTGCTGGCGAAGTATTATGCAACCAAGGTGGAACACCCTGTATTTATTGATGCATTACTTCTGCTTATATGAAGGAAATATACCATTAAAGCAATCTTGATGTAGTTTAGAAATTATTGTAATTATCGTATTAATGCGCCAGTGTGGTGGAGTGGTTGGATCACTGGTCCCCGATGTCGGTTTAAGTAATTGGATGCCTGCGTTCGAATAAACAAGGTGCAATAATGCGGTTGTCTAATGTGTGATGCTCACCACATCACCACGTGCCATTGCCAGGTGTGAGAGCAAGGATTGGGGGCTCTGACCTTCCGCCTTAGAGACCAAACCCCTTCATGGAGTATAGAGGTTCGCCAATATTATTATTAATATCGTATTAATACTCCTCGGACCTTTAAACAAATGATTACTTGCGGAAGTTCGTCATATATTGGTGAAAATTAAAATGCTCGCAATTCTCACAATTTAGATAAAATTGGCAACATTTATAAATGCTTACTGTGCTTTATTTAACATATTCGTGTTAATTTTAGTATTTCGTGTTTATTAGTGCTTACTGTGCCTTAGTACTTATTTCATTATCTTCAAGCAGCTCTTACCAATAGTTTAAAGCACAGGTTTTCGTTCCCTTTTAGTTTATTCTTGGGAAAAATTCCTAAAATTCTCCTTAAATCTCTATAGCAACCAAATAACAGGGTAGGTAGGTACAATGATGTATTGTTACTATACGCTGCGAAATCCATTCATTTAAGGATTAATACTTGCACTAGTACAATAGCCAGTAACGTTTCTTATCAATAGTTGGAAAGGGTTGCACGTAGAAAAGTAGTTGGAAATTTGATTGTTTAACAAACATTTCCAGAGGGTAATTGGTTTTTGGTGGTTATTTAACGCATACTAGTGATCTCACTATTTTTTCAAAATTAAAAATTTATAATGGGTAAAATTTAAATCTCTAGAAATATTTTAATTTGATAGTGGTTAAAGGGGCCACCTTTCTAGCGTTTTCCCTCGGACAATTTTTTGTAATTCGTGCAGTAAAGAGGTATGTTGGCGACTTTTTGCGGAAGCAATTAAAAAATTAGAAACATCTCAAAATTATTGAAGTATCTTTCCAAGTTTTTTACGCTTATTTCCACAATAACAGCCGCTTAAAAATTTAATTGCTTTTGTTGCTTCCAAGAAATACTTCAGAGGTTCTACAAATTTGTCAGAGATGATAGACGTCAAAGAAAGCCTATATTATTGTGATATATGTTTTAATGATCTAGCTAAGGTTTCATACAGTATTTGGTCTTGAATTAATCTCATACAAATTCTTGAATTCTCCAGGGTCTCTCCTCTCAAAAGTTATTGCTGATCGTTCCGTATATATTACTTATATAAGGGGCTGAAGTTTAAATAAACCTGGAGTGAAGTGGCCAAAGCTTTTTCGTATTTAAGATGGTTTGGAAGTACGCGCCATAAATTTAATGGTAACCAGAACATTTTAAATACGTAATGCCAAAGTTGCAATAAACACAGGTCACACTTTATACTTTGAATTTTGATGTGTTTCTGTTTGTTCTTCCAAATACGATTCTTAAAGTTTTGTGTAAAGCTTTCGAACCTTCTCGAAAACGGATGTTTTCTCAACAAATAGCATCACTGAAAGTTGATATACAACAGGAATAGGGAAATATAAAACTAAAACTATACTATGTCACATATGTACGCAACTGCGTGACTGTATTTTAATTAACTTTCACAACATCCTTGCCAACTACAAAATATAACATATCATATTCAGATACAAATCGTGAGTATTTCCGCAAATATACATATTTTTGCTGTTGATATTTAAACACACCGTATCTACGTTGAAAAACGAGTGGGATTTTGTGTTACGTGGGTATAAAGCGAATGCATGTATTTTAGAAGCGCTAATTTTAAATAGAAGACGTTTTATATTGTTACAGTTTATGCAAGCCGAATTATCATTTCAATAATAAACAAGGGTGTTTCAAAATTTACGATTTTGTTGTCCAAGAATTTACGGTATTGTTTTCACATTAAAAAAACGTTTTAATGGTCAAATATTATTCCTAAGCTACAAAACCTCCTAGGTGATGTAAATTTACGATCTGATTTATTTTTTTCCATTGGGATGTCGCAATGTAACATTATGTGTGAATTTCCAAATGCTTTTTCAGATATATGCCGTGTGTGAGGTATCGAAATGTTTGCAACTTTGTAAGGAACACAATGGAAATTCCTTTTTGGCGTAATATTAGTGATAAGAATGTCATTATACTTTATTGATATTTCTAATTAAGTTGGTCAATTTTAATGCTTAATCCTGATTGAATGAACCCCTTGGGGACGCTTAAAAATTGTTTGTGTGTATTGGGGTTGCTAAGTAACTCGCTAAAAAACGATGAATTTTGTCATGGAAAACAAGTAAGTTGCACTTTGACAACCAAGCTGAAAGTAAGCTAAATTTGCAGCTCCGCTAAATTTGTATTTTGTGTTTATAAGTTTGTGTTTTTGAATTAAAATAAATATGTTAACGTTTGTTCACGTATTCAAAGTGTTTTCTTCTGTTTAGGTTCGAGAATTCGTGAAAATCTCAGAATAATTCGAATTTTAAGGAAAAATAGAAAGTTGGCGTCAGTCGTTAGTCATTTTTTGTTGATGGGCTGAATTTCAATTTGACTTGACAAGTTGACACAAAAGTTAATGTCACTTGTGGAATTATGAACTTGAATAGTAATTTGTGTCATAAAAGGCAAACTACTGATAATATTGAAATTAATTTTGCTAACTAATTTCTATATGATAATTTTCTTGATTTTCTCTATGTTTTCTTTCTGTGTGTACTTGATTTGTTGGCAGCTACACAGTACGACCAATCATAACAGTGCATTTTGGATGTCGTTAACAGTGGTAAAATGCCATCCAAAAAGAAACTTTTCAAATTATGGGATGGAGAACGATAAGAAATAATTCTTCATCATTAACAAGGCGCTTCCAGTCGTGAAATAGCTACGATAGCAATCAATCCACAGTTATTAGAATGGTCAAAAGAATACTCTGAGACTAGAAAAATTGAAGAAACCCTGCAGTGGCCGTAAAAAAACATAAGTGAGAGACGACAATGTATTGCGGAGGACGAGCCTGGGAGACAGAAGTCTTAATTCGACAGATTTAACCAAAATATGTTCCGAAGCTACTGCTGTACGTGTATGCACTTCTTTTTTTTAAACGGAGACTTCTTAAATCTGGACTTAGGAGCTGCAAAACCCGGAACGAACCCCTCATAACAGAAAAACAAAGACTCCACTCTATGAGATGGGCATAGAATCATCGCCATTGGGCCCCAGAAAAATGGAAGAAGGTATTATTTAATGATGAATCTACCTTTAACATTAACAATCATGCTGGAAACACATATGTTAGAAGATTTCCTGGAGAAGAATTTTCATGACAGTGTGTTTTGCTAACAATTAAACATCCAATCTTTATCATGATATGGGGTGAATGTCTGTTGAAGGTGTTGGTAGACTGCATTTTGTATCTGGCTTGTCGAATGCTACCAAATACATTGATGCTCCACAGGAGAAGATGCTGCCTAGTGGAGAAGAGTTACTTCCTTCTCCTTTCTTTTATTCTAATAAGGAGGCGCTTTTCAATGATTGTTTTTATAGGCGGTAGTAAGCTTATCGGTCAGGAGGATGCAGGTTCCGTGCGTGGTTTCCCTGGTGTTACAATCATGATTATTTGCACGTATTTCCGTTGTATAGGATAGTAGCAAAGTCGCAGCATATTATTGTAAATTGTGGTCAGTAGTACAAATGTATTCCTGGGCAGATGCTTCAGAACTTCGCCACCAGATCGTAACCGGGAGCTGATGCTGTTAGTTTCTTTGCAAACTTCAGTTGGTGAGAAAGGATTTAAAGGGAGCAGAGAGGCAGTTTTGTATTTCTTCATCTTCGATGTTGTTGTCAGCAATTGGAGTAAACACATTTGCCAGATATTCTGATAAATTCTTTATCTGATTGTGTTTTCATATAAGTGGAAGGGAACAAAATTTGTACAATACAAACCTGCAAAAATTATTTTAAAATCACATTTATCATTTTTGCTAAATCGTTCCAACAGTGTATTAATAACGTTTCGCACGGAAACTATAAATTTGGGAAAAGTTCCACCAAACGATATTTATTATCTTAAAGCAAAAAGTTTCATGTGAAATACGTTAACGTCCGCAGTTTGTATACGTCATGAAGTTTAAAGCGGGCGTTTCCACTTGTCAATAAATTCCTCTAGTCATTAATATTTTAGAGTAACATCCGTTTTAAATAATGAACAAACAGCGCGGCCGCCGCCATTGCACGCACGAATTAGTCTTTGTAAAGTATTTTTTCTTCCGGCAACGAAATTAAATTATCATTAATGTCAAAAGTCGATTATCGAATTTTTTTACTAACTGTTGATTCTGACGCTTCACCAGTTAATTAAGCGAAGTAATCAATTAAATCGCTTATTAAACCCCGTGTGTGCAGTCGGGGCGGCGGCCGTATTTGTGCTGCTTCAGTGTGTTTGTGTGTGTGGAAAAACTGATTACTTTTAGATTATACATTCATTAATTTCGAAACTTTGTTTGCGCAACGCCAAACTATAGCGGAGAGTTATTACGCGCACTATTAGAACCTCGGACCACCTAATTCGATTTTGCGGCCAATTTAGAAAACACTTGTCGAAAATCATGCACGAAGGGTGGAAAATTAAAAGTTTAATCGGGCATAAATAACGAGGCCATCGAAGTCGAGGTCCCTCGGCGCAAGTAAGCGATTTTCTTTTTGAGTTTCGAAATTGGCAAGGACGAACAAAAGGTTTCAAAGGTGCGGGACATGTCCTAACTTCTAATCGCGATTCGCGCAAAGGGAGATGTATCACACTTTAAGGTACATCTCTTTTCAACCACTTTGAGTTCCAGTCACAAATAACAAGCAAAAATATCTCTCCAGCGAAATCTAAAGCTCGCGGCGCGTATGTGTATGAAAAATTACGGAATCGTGTTAGGAATTTTAAAATAAAATCTCAGTAGGTGTTCACGACCTTATATCTTGAATTTCAAGCAATCTGTGGAAGTTTATCTGCAGAACTGGCAATTACCTACGGTAAGGGATTTATAAAATCTAGTGTTATACATCGGAGATGACTCGTAATATGAATCTGAATCCGATTTAGAGCTTCCCCAAAATATCAAAGTATTAACAGCTATAATATCTTAGTATGAATGAGAACTTCATTCAAATGTATACGACTTTTCATGTAAATCTGGATTTGTTTTAATGAATCAAACTCCAGGTCTGAGGTTGCATTCAACGTATCTATAACCAGATTTGGATTTGACTATGGAAGTCGTGAATGCAAAACCTCCAAGGAATCGATTCGAGGACCGGATTTAGTTCTACGGAATTCGGATGCAAAATTAGTTCATATAAATATGTTTCTTTAAAGAAGGTTTAAATACAAACTTCGTTCTACATTTAATCCGCATTATTTTCCTTGGATGTATTTAGATGATCACCTTGTAGACAAATTGCTATAACTATATTATTTCTGAATATGTACAGTTTTGAACATTAAAATCAGAATTTTTAATAGTATGATGTTCTATAATATGTTAAATTTGGGTTCGTTTTAAAAAATCAGGTTCAATGTCCGGGATTGCATCATTGAATCTATATCTATATCCCTATCAAAGAGGCTACTACGAACCAACGAAATGAAAATTCTAAGAACGATAACAGGACACAGTATACAAGATAGAGAATGAAATACTGAAATCAGAGAGAAATGCAAAGTTAACGACATAGTACGTCGGATAAGAAGCCGCAGGAGAGAGTGGAACCAGCATCTAACGAGAATGACAGAAGATCGATTAGCCAAGATAGTTAGAAACAATAAACCACACGGAAGAAGACCTATAGGAAGACCACCGAAGAGATGGAAGGACAGCTGGCAACCCATCTTACAGGAACGACAACAAAAAAACTAGTTTTAAACAGGCACTATGCCTAAGAAAAGAGGAAGAAGAAGAAGAAGAAGAATCTATATCTAGCTATGCAGTGGTGGACAGCCTTCTAAGCTCACTCAATGACGCTAGATTCTATACCATTGGATGACATTGCCATCCTCATCACAGGGTAGGCTCTGCACCTTAATGCAGACGGCTCTCCAAATAACGGAAAATGGTGTAGTGATCAGTTTTTCTCTGGCAAGCCCTTGAAGACAGACATGGTACTTTTCACGAAGAAAAGGAAAATTGGCCATTACGTACACGTTTACTATTTGACACTTTTCTCAGCTTTTCAGATGTCAAATACCTGGGAGTTATTTTTGACAAACAGCTGAATTGGGAGAAACATTTGAAAGCTGAAACTGAAAAAGCATGCATGGCTTTCTGGTAGTGTCGCCGCGCTGTAGGTAAATCCTGGTGACTTTCTCCCTTGTGGCTGTATACTGCCGTGATTAGACCTATGTTATGGAGCACTTGTCTGGTGGCCCAGAGTCAGACAAGCTACGGCAGCAACGAAACTAGGACATGTACAAAGTCTTGCCTGTCTCAGTTCCACAGGTGCTGTACGTTCAACCCCTACTTCCACAACTCGACCTTTCTGTGGAGGAAGTAGCTCTGGGGACGTCTTTGAGGTTGCGCCATAAGGGTCTGTGGCACACAGCAGGCAGGGGAGGTAGACATACCCGCATCCTGGATGAGGCAGTCGTCAAGAACCCTCTTCTAGACGCAATGGTAGACTACCTCTCTCCACAATATGCCTTCAATAGACACTTCAGTGTTTATGCCAATGCTGCGCCAACCCAGCATATGGATATATTCAACTTTACCGACGGATCTCAAATAAGACATGGAATGAGTGCCGGAGTCTTCTACGATGACCTTAACCTACGTCGCAGTATACCATTAGGCAATATTGCTACTGTCTTCCAAGCGGAGGGAATGGTGCATGGTGCAAATGCAATTCTTGAACAACAGGTCAAGAACCAACGTATTGGTATCTACAGTAGCAGCAGAGCCACATTACTAACCCTGGGTAGTTGCAAAATTACCTCAGGAGTGGTACTGCAATGCCGTAAAGCTCTCGACGATATCTCAAAAGATAATGTCATTTCTCTTATATGGGTGAAAAGACATGAAGGCAACTACGGCTTTGGGGAGGCTGATGAGATTGCGAGACTGACCTCCGAACAACCTCTTTGGGGACCAGAACCCGTTATTCCTATATCCTTGAGGACATGAAGATTTACTATACCAAGAAACCCTAAAAAACTTCACACGAATATAGATAAACACTGAAAGTTGTCGTCATGCAAGGGCTGCTATTACTGCACCCTCGCCAAAGGCAACCAAATTTTGTGTGCAACTGTCCCGAACGAACCTGCGACTAGATCTAGGTATCTTATCGAGACACTGCACCCTAAATCAACACATACATAGGATGGGACTGTCGGGCAGCCCAAACTGCCGAGGAGGCAACGGGGATAACGAGACAACACGTCCTGTGTCACTTCCCAGCTCTCGCAACAATCAGAGAATCCATGTTGGAAGACTTTTGGATGAGCAACACCCCAGTTGCGGATGTCCTCAAGAACATCCAAAGGATTGGATGGCTTGGATGATGCCCAAATTGGGGAGCTGCTGGGGAGGCAGCACAATGGGCCCACCTATGTGGCCTAAGTGCACGTGAGGTAACTAACCCTCCCAAAACCTACAATGACAATCTATATCTAGCTTTCAGTGAGTTGAATCTGATATGAATCCAAAACCGATTCTACAGTTAAATGGAATTCGGTTTTAAATAATAGATAGTCATGAGTCCAGGTCCGCAATTTGAATTTGTTTATGACAATTCCGATTTGAGAATCGAAAAGAAACGATAAATTCGAGACGATTTAATTCTAAGGAATTTTTATGATAATTTAGTTTTAGGGAATGTAGATGTAACTTGGTTATACAAAGTTGGATTTACAATTTTTTTCAGTTTTGTATTTGAGTGGCGTTCCTAGACATACCATTGAATATATCAAACTATCTTGTCAGCACAATGTATAAGAGTTGATTTCCCCTGTAGGGATAAAGCTCTGAATTAAAAATATCGGATAAAAAACTACTTGTATCTCTGCTAAATCTGGATTAGCTTCTTTGGCCTTTGGACAGCAACTGCATTCAAGGAAGCAGATTTCAATTCAGTTATGAAAATATTGAATCCAGTGCGTAAAAGAAAAATAAATTCGGGACTTTGTTATGTATTTACAACAACAATCCGAGTTCGAACTGATTTACGGTAAATCGTCTTTCTGAAGTCGATTTGGAGTCAATTAACTCCTACATTCGATGCTACTTGGATTTTTACAAATCCAAGTACATTTGCTAAATTATCTCCTAACCAAATCCTTAAAGAGAAATACATTTAATAGGTTTTGAATTCACAAATAGGAATTTGTAATATAAATGATATTTAACATTTACATGAACTAAGTTTTCAGCAATATGGATCTGAATCTAGTCGCATCGACTATGAATTCTACATCGCTTATACTAAGTCGGATTTGAATCCGCATTTCCTTCCAACCAGGTTAGATTCCTACATATAGGAATTACAATTATCTTTGAGCAAATATATCTAGTTTTTAATATTTATAATAAATTGTTTTGCAACTTTTTGGATTCAAAAATCTAAGTTTTCAACAAAATTTGGTTTCAAGTAATAACGAGTTATTTACATCGCCCGACGCGTTTCAAAAACTCAGGCTTGAGAGTTTCGTTCAAGGAATCTAGATTCGAATTTAGTACAAATGAATATGAATCTGCACAACTATTACAGGTCTATTTGGATCTTAATTTAGTATTAGTTTTGCTTACATTTGGGTTTCCACAAATTTGATTGAATTTTGCCACAACCGCATGAAGTTATGAAGACGTTTTCAAATATTTGTTCTACTTAATATGACAATGTAAAACCGCTAACTGTTCAGCGTCGTTGTGGATTGAAAATAGCTATTATTTTTCTGAAATTGAGTTAGGATTTTCCATTGTGGTTGTCAGGTTTAGATTAATGGATCCCTATACATATTGTTATTTAGGTATTTCAAATTAGAAGTAAAGTTTGGATTGGTTATCCACGTGGAAATTATTTTACCATTTGAATACGAGTATAAGCGGATCTTGTAAACAAATTGTTATGGAATATGACGACCAGTTAATGCAAACTTTGTAAATTTGAATCCAAGTGTTCTGCACCTCACCGGACTCAAAAATTTGGATTCAAAATTTTAATTACAATATTAATTCGGTTTTAAAGCAAAATATTCCAACAAATCTTCTTAAAATTATATCTTGACAAATAATCTATAAGATGATGACCTATTCTGTAGTTGATTGGATTCAAATATCCAATTGCTACTAATTTAAAGCAATGATTTGGATCCTAAGAAAATTTTAATTGAATTAAATTTGGATTTAGCTTCAACGAATAAGTAAATGGAATCGAATTTAGATTGGTTATTCCCAGTCTAGATAGATTGAAATCTGAATCCTAATCTGGTTCGTAAAAGCGCATCCTGTAAACATATCCTTATCAAGTGTTTTATTTTAAAAAATTTAATTTGTCGATCTCAAAATCCACTTTCATATAAAAGCAGGTACTTGGAACCTTTTAAAAATTGAACTTAAATTACAATAAACTAGGATTACAAGTACATCTCCTGAGAATATATGCGTATACAAAAATGAATATATAAACCAGTAATAAAAATCTTGTGCGGATTGTACAGTGGAATATGTAGATATAATTATGATACAAAAAAATTTCATAACGGTGTATACATAAACCTCACTTTTTACAGCACCCCAGAATTTCTGCTCCATAAACCGCCAAAATATCAAAGCATCCCCAGCGCACAGACGGATATACAAGCACCGATATAACACAGGAAGAAAGTACACATTACATAATCTCTTCATACTATAAGCATTTTATGAGCGGCGTTATGACAGGGTGTGAGAGCACGGTTAAAACTATGTAACAATCTCGGTATTATTCTAAAGGGTACGGCATATCTGCGACTCCTATGTACACAGATTAAACTAATCCCCTATAAACTCGTTCATAAAATCTCTATCTTCTATTCTTGGAGCTTACCGGCGACAGTTTCCGCCGCAGACACTGAAAAATAGTTAAATTTAAGCCCTTATCAGTTTTTTCGGGTCGCCCTCTGTGCCTCGATTGAAAAATAATTGCTCCGCAATGGGTTTCTAACCCTCATTTAATAAATGAGATCAAAATGGATTCGCGATTTATTTTTTGCATTAGTCAACAAGCCCTGCGGTCCCAAACCCGTTGGGACGTAAAAAAAGGTGGGTCTATTTTGGGCATGCTTTGATACACGAAGGGATAACGTCATCTCCAAAGGATAATAACACGTAGGGAAGCAAAGCTGGGCAGGATTAGAAAGCCAAATAATCCTGTATTCTGTGTACGGCTTAATACTTGCGCAATTAAATCTTATTTCGCAAGATGTTGCTGCGTTGTTGCTTTGGGATGTTGGTTTATCGTTAACTTAAGTGTTTATTATTTGGCCGGCTAACTTGGCTTCTGGAAGACTGCAAACTTAGCAAGAAATTTGGGCAACATGCAAATCACTAATTTCAAGTTGCAAATGAAGGGACAATGGTGACAATAAAACTTCGTCTGAGAATTTGTGGAGTAACTTGTGTACAGTTACGGTATTGGAGAGTTTGAAGCTATACGCGTGTTTAATTCAGAATTGTAAAGTGAAGCTATTACGCCAGAGGAAATTATGAAGCGACATATCATAATGCACATACATAGTAGCATAAATATGAAACAGCACATTATAAATATGCAATAGTACCTGGAGAACGATGGTATCATTTAATTGTGAAAATGCATGTATAGCCGAACGAATAATAAAACAATCCATAAAGCAACTAGTTAATTATACATGTTACTCAATTACATGATGCAAAAAGCACCAAAGCGAATAGGTATGTTTAGCATTTTTGTTTATAATCCTCTTAATGTAGTTCGGTTAAACATACCATACAATAAAATCAATGAAGTTACCTAAAGTTCTTGATACTATTAAGTAGTTATGGTGTGTAAATATAATTTTATACGTTACACGCCACTCTATTCATTAATTAAAAAAGTTTGTATTCTGTAACTGGACATTTTCGGCATATTTTGTTGCCATCTTAAGTGTCGAGTAATATATGCTATCTTACATGTAGCACCACTTATATGTTAGGTGCTAAAGTAATTTTATGTTCTTGTTTTAAGATGCAAGTGCAAATGTATGTTGTTGATGCTGTATGGGATGGATTAATTTACAATTGTAGCATCTATAGTAATTATGTATTGTAGTAATTATACACTGCAGTAGTTAGAAGCCACTGTAATTAAGTCTGATGGTAATTATTCGTCTTAGGCGAAGTAACATTGGAACATATTAATTAAACTTAGTGTAATTATGTTTGTTCGTAATTAGATGTAGTTATTCAAAATTATAATTGTTACACGTTACTGCAATAGGAGTGGTAATATGTACATAAATTATATGCCTTTGGATGGAAACCCTATTATAGCAATACATTTATATGCTAGGTGCTAGAGTAACTTTATGTTGTTGTTTTACGATGCAGTTGCAAATGTATGTTGTTGCCTTTGTGTGGGATGGAATAATTTGCAATTATAGTAGCTATCGTAATTATGTATTATAGTAATTATACAACGCAGTAGTTAGATGTCACTGTAATTAGATCTCATGATAATTATTCGTCTTATGCTAAGTAACATTGAAACATATTAATTAAACTTAGTGTAATTATGTTTCTTCGTAATTAGATGTTGTTATTCAAGATTATAGTTGTTACATATTACTGCAATAGGAGTGGTAATCTGTACATAAATTATATGCCTTTGGATGCATACCCTATGATAGAAATACATTTATGTGCTAGGTGCTAGAGTAACTATATGTCCTTGTTTTACGATGGAGTTCAAATGTATGTTGTTGGCGTTGTATGGGATGAATTAACTTACAATTATGTCTAAAACTTGTATATGTTAGTAATCGTCAGCGGAATTACAGCAACATATTGAAAGCCAATAATTTTTGTTTGTATGTTTTGGTTCGTATCACCGCAGATATAGGTTATTGGAAATGTAAGTTAATTATATTTCTTTGTAATTATATGTATGTGATGCTGTTAATGATTCGTAGCTGTATTATTCATATGCTATTATGGCACAGTAATTTTATGATGCAATAATTTACATTCCATGGTAATTACATGTCGCAGTAATTATATGTCTTAGTACTTAAACGGCATATAAATTCAATTACACGCTGCTGCTAGTGATATATTACATAAAAATGCTACTATATTTCATAGTTTTAGTAATTATATGCTGCACAGTTATATCTAAAAGTGTATGTTTTAGTGATGATCAGGGGAATTACAGCAACAAGTGCAGGTATAGACCAGAATCATTTTGTTGGTTCGTATCACCGTAGTTATAGGTTATTGGAAATGTAAGTTAATTATATTTCTTTGTAATTATATGTAGGTGCTGCTGTTATATGATTCGTAGCTGCAGTATTCATATGCTATGATACCGCTATGTCACAGTAATTTTATGTTGCAATATTTTAAATGCCATTTTAATTACATGTCGCAGTAATTACATGTCTAAGTAATTAAACGGCATCTAAATTCAATTAGCGATATATTACATAAATATGCTACAGTATTTCATAGTTGTAATAATTATATGCAGCATAATTATGTCTAAAAATTGTATGCGTTAGTAATCGTCAGCGGAATTACAGTAGCTTATTGTAATTCAATAATTTTTGTTTGACTATTATAAATGCAGTTCTGGACCAGAATAATTTTATTGGTTCGTATCACCGTAGTTATAGGTTATTGGAAATGTAATTGCATGTAATGCATGTAATGCATGTAATGCATGTAATGCATTTCTTTGTAATTATATGTATGTGCTGCTGTTATATGATTCGTAGCTGTAGTATGCTATTATATCGTTATGATACACTAATTTTATGTCGCAATAAATTATATACCATGGTAACTACATGTCGCAGTAATTATATGTCTTGGTAATTAAAAGGCACCTAAATTCATTTATAAGGTGCTGCAAGCGATATATTACGTAAATATGCTACTCTATTTCATAATTGTAGTAATTATATGCTGCACAATTATGTCTAAGAGTTGTATGCGTTAATGATCGTTAGCGGAATTACAGCAGCTTATTGTAATTCAATAGTTTTTGTTTTACTGTTATATCTGCAATTATGAACCAGAATAATTTTGTTGGTTCGTATCAACGTAGTTACACGTAATTGTAAATGTAAGTTATGTATGTTCCTTTATAATTACATGCAAGTGTTATATGATTCGTAGCGAATTTACGTTTCTTATCGAAGAAATGCCTTTTTAAAAATAATTCTTTATTTTAAAAAGACATAAACACGGAGTCATAAAGGCACCTTAAATTGTAGGCAGCTAATTATAAACTAAACTAACTAATTGTAAAAGCATTTCTCATCACATCTGCACAGACCGCATTATAATCTATTTCTAAGTAATCGCAAAGCGATAGGGCATTATCAGTGCAGAGCAAGCTAGTCTAAATGCGTTAACTCCTCCATCCTCAGAATGAATATTATATATTTTTTTATTATAATATTCATATTACAATACTAATTTTTAAGAGTTATTTATCCTGGGTGGATTTACATTGAATTAAGGAAGTAGAGTTGAGTTCAACATCCTTATCATTAACTGTTTGATTTGAGGATATTGGTTTAAGCAATTTACTTATGATTAGTGTACGTTGACGATAAATACAAAGGATTAAAGATATTACAATTATTAACATTACGAGTACAACAATTAAAGAACTATAACTTATGTGCTTATAATTAATGGGATCGATATTTTGGAGGGTCGACATTTCTTTAGTTAATTTTGCTTGGCTTTGAACGAGGTTATGAACGTTAATTGATGATAAGTCAACTTTGGCAATTTCAGTGTGTACTGATTGCGATATTTGTAATTTACCGATAGATGCAATTTGGATTTGTTTTTCTTCTGTAGAGGACGATTCGAAAGTAGTTAAAAGTTTATTTTGATTTATTACGACAGAACAATCGTTAGTGATATGAAGTAGTATTGATCCAGTAACGATTTTTCTATTAACAGAATTTGCACATTTTATGTCGATAATGGTATCATTAGGGGAACATAAGATCCAAGTGGATGGGTTTAATTTTATTATTTTAATTGAATGTAAATGGAAGATAAACGGTTGACACGTTTGATTGTTTTTAAAGGTCAATAACTGGGTTTCACATAGTTTCGAATTAGGTATTATGAAATGATTATTTTGTGAACAGAAGTAGTGTGAAAGGGTAACTTGTCTGCAATGATCGTTATTGATTGGAATACTAAATTCTACGTTAAAGAGAAGTGTATTATAAGTAGGTATTATCATTTGAAAATATTCATTATTAAAAGCAGGAAATGGGATCAATTGAATATATTGATACTCTGTAAATGATTTTATGAGAGGGATTTCATAGATAAAAATAAATGTAGTATTTTTTTGATAGGCTTTAATTTGTATTAAAGATTCGTATAAATGTAAGTTTCTCAGTTTAACAGGATAAGGTAGTTCTAAAGTTTTTTTTAGTAGTTGCCTGTAATTCTTTAAGACTTTCTGAAATATGTTCTAACGCAGATAGCAGATCATGGTTATCTATTAATGATAAATGTAATTGATGATTTTGTGCAAAAGTAAGGGATGTCTCCAGATCGGTACAGGTTGAAATGAATAATTCTAAAGATTGAATTGATTGATCAAGAGCAGCATAAGTGGATAGTGTTCCTAAAATTTGATGAATGTCTAATTTAATGTCGAGAATAACTTTATTTAAATTCTCATTTAAGAGTTCTTGGTTTTTTGCAAGGGTTTTAATATTAAAAGTAAAAGTATTGATAGTGTCATTTAAAATTTGGGTTTGTTCTTGTAGTATAATTTTTTGAGTATCGGAAGATTTAATTAATTTGTTAATAAGTTCATCGTATCGTTTACCGTCTTCGGCGTTAAGGTTACCGGTGATAAATTTTATTACATCGCCGAGCCCATCGGCTATTGATCTTTTTGATTTAGTTTTTGTATGAATTTCAGGAAATAATTGATTAATTAATTGATCAGATTTATCCAAATATTGTTGTAACAATAATAATTGATTTTCATAGTTAAAAATAATATTTTGAGTGGTAGAGGAGGATTTATATAAAGGCGAGTAGTGTTTATTCTTAAGCAAAGCTATAGTATTAAGCAAATTATTTCTAAGCAATCTATAATTATATAAAATAGGGGAATAATCTACAGTTTTTATCAGGGTCCATGAACTTTCTTTCATGAGGGCCTTTCCTTTGACTAAGGGATATAGTCCAGGGTTGTCATATAAATGTTGAATTGTTACTTCGCTGTAGACGAAGGTCCAGGCGAGGGTGAAGAATGCAATTGTCCTGAAAAGGGCATTAGGTCGTTAGCATGTCTTTTAATTATCGTGTTATTGGGTATATTTCGTAAATCATATGTGTCATGTTCGTGAATTTTGTCAACTATGTATGGTCCTACAAAACGTGGTTCTTTTTTATTTCTAGCATTTGTCTTGACGTATACTTTATCGTTTATTTTAAAATCATATGATGTGCGGGATTTATTAATTCTGACGTTACGTTTTTCTTTAGTTTGATTTTGTCTTTCGTGGAGGTCATCGTAAAGATGTTTCATTTTTTCTTTGTGATCAACAACATAATTTTCGTAAAAGTTTTTATTATATTCGAGGTCGAAAGGGTTTCGACTTTCTGTATGGCCAAATAAGATTTCGAATGGAGTATAATTTAAATTTGAATGAATAGAATGGTTGTAAGCTACAATGCAATATTGAATTTTTTTCATTTCCGGTATATTTTGGAGTAATCGATAATGTTCCAAAATAGTTGAATGTAGTCGTTCTACTATCGAGTTTGATTGGTGATTATGGGGGGTCGTTACATGTAATTTGATTTTATGTAGTTCTATAAAATTTTTCAAAGGTTGTTTATTAAATTCTCCGTCAACAATTAGGGTATCTGGTGTAGTAAAGGTTGTAATAAAATAAAATAGTCTGTCTGTCACGTCTATAAGGTTACTAGATTTTAAATGGTAAGCTTGAGCAAATTTTGAAAAAGCGTCTATTAAGGTAAGGTATTTTTGTCCTCCTATCTGAAATATGTCCATGTGTATTGTATGGAATGGTCGATTTTGGGTAGGTGTTAAATTTAAAGGTTGTTTAATTGGATGTCTGTTGTATTTATATTTTTTACAAGTTTGACAGTTGTCTATATAGTTTTTTATGTCTTTATTAATTCCTTTCCAAAAATATTTTCTTTTTAAATGTTCAGTGGTTTCGGGGATTCCTCTGTGGTTACTTTTATTTTCATGATAATTTTGAATTTGGCTGATTCTTTCATCTTTGTCTAAAATGTAAGTGACTTGAGTCATACATCTATGAAATTTGGGGGTATTAGTATTTGATATGGAAATAATATAATCTGAGAATTCGGTGTATAGAGTGTCAGTTGGAAAATAACAATGATAATTTGTTTTCGGTGAACAGTGCTCAATTAGCAGTTCATTAAATTTGTCATGTTTATTAAATTGATTAAGATAAATTTGTGTGAATCGATTTCCATCGATATTGGTTGATTTTATTTCTTTTGATAAAGGTGTTAATATAAATTCAATTTGATTTGGGAATTGCTGAAGAGGTTTTTCACATATTGGTATTGCAGGTGTCGAATCTTGTTGTGTATGTATTGTGTCTGATTGTGATTCGGAATTATTAAGTGTTTGTGGAATTTGGATATTTTATTATTTGGAGTGTCAGAGTAAATAATGGGAATGTCAAATAAGTCAGTAGAGTTAGGTGAATCTGGTCGATTTGGAATTATGCTAAAGTTATCAGTGTTCATTTCCGGAGTATTGATTCTATTGGTATCTTGTAAAATATTGTCGATTTCGTTTTCAATGTCGTCTGTTATTAAAGGATGAATTTGGATACGGGACAGGGCGTCTGCCACTTTATTAGTTTTTCCGGGCAAATATTTAATTTCAAAGTTAAATTCTTCTAATTTTAGTGACCATCTGGTTAATTTAGAATTTGGTTCTTTAAGATTTCGTAACCAGACTAAGGGTCGATGATCGGTGTACAATATAAATTTGACTCCAAAAAGGTATGGGCGAAATTGTTTTGTTGCCCAAACGATTGCCAAAAGTTCTCGCTCAATGGTAGAGTATTTTTGTTCAGTTTCATTGAGTGTTCTTGAAGCGTAACAAATTGGTTTTTGATTTTGAGATAGTACGGCACCTAATGCAAATTTAGAGGCGTCTGTAGTTAATTCGAATGTTTTTGTAAAATCTGGATATTGTAAAATGGGTTCATTTGTAAGAATAGTTTTCGTATAATTAAAGGAGTTTACAAAGTCAGGGGTGTGTTGAACATGATTATCATTTTTTAAACATTGGGTTAAGGGTTTAGTAATTTTAGCGAAATCCTTAATAAATTTTCGATAATATCCTAATAGTCCTAAATAACTTTTAATTTCGGTTTTTGTTTTGGGTAAAGGGAAATTTTGTATGGCATGTATTTTCAAGGGGTCTGGTCGAATTCCATCTGGCGTTATTATGTGTCCAAGATATTTTACTGATTTATGTAAAAATTCAGATTTATCTAATTGAATTTTGAGGTTTGTAGTGCGGCATCTTTCAAAAATATTTTTTAATCTGGAAATATGTTCCTCTAAGGAACTTGAATAAACAATTACGTCGTCGAGGTATACGAGACATTGTACAGGGGTTAAGCCAGTAAGGGCAGTATTAATCATTCTCTGAAAAGCTGAGGGGGCATTTTTTAAACCAAAAGGCATGCGTTTGAATTGGAAGTGTCTCTCTTCCGTGGAAAATGCTGTTTTTTCTTTATCTTTGTTTTCGATTTCAATTTGATGGAAGCCAGAGGCTAAGTCTAGTGTGGAAAAGTAATTAGCACGGCCTAAATTATCTAATACCGTTTCGATATTGGGTAAAGGGAATTTATCTTCTATGGTGTTCTCGTTAAGTTTTCTATAATCGATGACTATGCGCCATTTTTTCTTTCCGGAAGCGTCAAGTTTTTGGGTACTATCCAAATTGGAAAATTGTAGGGGCTTTCGGATGGTTCAATTATATTTTGTTCTAACATCTTGTTTATTTGATTTTTAACTTCTTCGCGATGTATATGGGGGTAACGATAAGTTTTAGTGAAAATAGGGATTTCGTTTTTTGTTCTAATATGATGTTTTGTTAAATTAGTAGATGTCAAAGGAATTTCTGGATGATGAAAGATTTCTTTATATTCTTGACATAGGTTGGTTAATAGGGATTGTTCTTCAGGGTTTAAATGTTCTGTACGTAAGTTGTCGTTTAAATTCTGCAAGAGTAATTTTCTTTTATAATTTTTAGGGAAATTTTCTTCTGCATTTTGAACGTTATGATTATTGATTTGAATTTCGTCATTGTCTTTAATTTCAGTATAGTCTTCTAAATATAGTGGATTATTGATTGCCAACGATTGTGGTTTATCTGAGGTGTTAATAACAGTAGTGTGAAAATAATTATTGTGTAGGCGAACTATTGCTGAAGTCATAGCCAAATGTTTTGTAAAATTTAGTCTAGGAGCAATTTTGTTTCCATTTTTTCCTATAGCAGGTAATTTTATTATTTGTTCAGTTCTTGGAGGTATAGTAATGCATGTTAGTGTATTTTGGTTAATTTTTGAAAAGTTGTGTACGTTTCTCTTTTGAATTTCTTTTTTTGTTTGGGATTCGTTAAAATAAAAAGGAATTGTTGTTTTTTCAGTTTGAATATGATTCCATCGGTAATCAATAGTTGCAGGTAAATTTGAAAGTAGGTCTGATCCAATTAGGCCAATATATTCTTGGTGAAAATTAAAAAGGTAAACTAAATGGTTTCCTTCTT
>JABXWE010103657.1:0-46836 GCA_014611495.1 Limonius californicus | reverse complement strand
CTTCCGTGGAAAATGCTGTTTTTTCTTTATCTTTGTTTTCGATTTCAATTTGATGGAAGCCAGAGGCTAAGTCTAGTGTGGAAAAGTAATTAGCACGGCCTAAATTATCTAATACCGTTTCGATATTGGGTAAAGGGAATTTATCTTCTATGGTGTTCTCGTTAAGTTTTCTATAATCGATGACTATGCGCCATTTTTTCTTTCCGGAGGCGTCAAGTTTTTTGGGTACTATCCAAATTGGAAAATTGTAGGGGCTTTCGGATGGTTCAATTATATTTTGTTCTAACATATTGTTTATTTGATTTTTAACTTCTTCGCGATGTACATGGGGGTAACGATATGTTTTAGTGAAAATAGGGATTTCGTTTTTTGTTCTAATATGATGTTTTGTTAAATTAGTAGATGTCAAAGGAATTTCTGGATGATGAAAAATTTCTTTATATTCTTGACATAGGTTGGTTAATAGGGATTGTTCTTCAGGGTTTAAATGTTCTGTACGTAAGTTGTCGTTTAAATTTTGCAAGAGTAATTTTCTTTTATAATTTTTAGGGAAATTTTCTTCTGCATTTTGAACGTTATGATTATTGATTTGAATTTCGTCATTGTCTTTAATTTCAGTATAGTCTTCTAAATATAGTGGATTATTGATTGCCAACGATTGTGGTTTATCTGAGGTGTTAATGACAGTAGTGTGAAAATAATTATTGTGTAGGCGAACTATTGCCGAAGGCATAGCCAAATGTTTCGTAAAATTTAGTCTAGGAGCAATTTTGTTTCCATTTTTTCCTATAGCAGGTAATTTTATTATTTGTTCAGTTCTTGGAGGTATAGTAATGCATGTTAGTGTATTTTGATTAATTTTTGAAAAATTGTGTTGATTTCTCTTTTGAATTTCTTTTTTTGTTTAGGATTCGTTAAAATAAAAAGGAATTGTTGTTTTTTCAGTTTGAATATGATTCCATCGGTAATCAATAGTTGCAGGTAGATTTGAAAGTAGGTCTGATCCAATTAGGCCAATATATTCTTGGTGAAAATTAAAAAGGTAAACTAAATGGTTTCCTTCTTCATTAAAAAGGTTGGGTAAAGGAATGTTAGCTACATATTGGTGGTTTGTTTTACCATGCGAAGTTATAATTTCAAAGGGGTGTTCATAAATAGATTCCGGGAAATGTTGAATGACAAATTCGGGGGATAGGATAGTTTTTGAACTACCAGTATCTATTAAAAGTTTTTCGTTCGTTTGTGGTATTATAATATATGGTAACGAAGGTTTTGGATTGATTGAAAAGGATTCTAATTGTTCTCCGAGGCTTCTATGGGAAAATTTACGTCATCTGTTAATTGTGTGTCGTATTCTAGGAAATTATTATGTTCTTCATAATTTTGTGATTCATCTTGGAAATTATCCTCGTATGAATTTTCTGGGTCATAATTATAATTAAATTCTGAATTATTTTCAAGAGTGAAATCTGCATGATGCAGTTCTTCTGAAATAAAATTTCTAGGTTGCGAACTTTGTTGAATATAATTTGTTCTTTGATTTTGATTAAAGTTTGGATATGAAGGTCTTTGGGGTGGATTAGTACGTTGAGCTTGGTATGAAGCGGGTCTTTTCTTAATAGTGCTTGCATCCATAGGCTCTGCTCTATTTTGTGGATAAAAATTTCGTTTTGGGGCAAAAACGTTTTGGTTTGGTTTAGGTTGAATTCCTGGGAATTGTCGAGGTGGTGTATTAGGGTTAAGTTGATAAGTCGGATTATAATTTTGTTTAAACTGTGGTTTTTCATATTGAGGTTTATAAAAAGGTCGTTGTTGGTAATTTTGATAATTAGGGTTAAAATTTGATCTCATTTGAGGTGGATTTTTGTTTTGAACATGGTTGGTTGTAACAAATTTTTGTTGGGGTTGACCATAATTTGTATTTTGGAAATAACGAATGTCTAGCTCTTCTTTTACATACGTTAAAGCGGTTTCTAAATTTTGGGGTGCTCTACTGCGTAGAAAGCTACCTAGGGGTTCTATAAGTCCTCCTAAATATGTTTTGAGTGCTAATTGTTTCGAGTCTTGTATTTTATAATTTTTAATTACTTGTTCTTCTGGTCCTAATGAGATTTTGGAATTGAGTATGGCTAGCAATGATCTAATTTTGTTGTAAAAATCTATAGGGGATTCTTTCGGTAATTGTCGCATTCTAGTAAGGTCAATGCGAATATTTAATTCTGATCTTTGATCTCCAAAGTTATTGATCAGGGTTTCTTTTAAATCGTTCCATGAATTGTACGTTTGTCCAGTTACAACTTCCAAAGCTGCACCTTTTAAACGGTTACGTGCTGATGATAATAACAATTTATTTACATATGCATCAGGGTTATTTTCTTGCCAAAATTGACTTGTGATATCTTCAACGGCTCTAATATATTCGGAAAGTTCTGAAGGGTTTCCGTTGTATTGTGGAATTTCGTTTAATAAACTAGTATGAAAACCTAGTGGATAGCCAGCAAACGGTTGTGCTTGTTGCACTTGGGGTATTTGTTGTTGTGGATTAGCCATTTCTAAATTTAATATGGCAGGTCTTAAATTAAAATGTCTAATTATTTGGTATTGTTGAATATTTTCGTTTTCACTTTCGTAAGATAATTCACTACTAGATTCACTGTCGGACATAAAGTATTCGTGTACCTAACATGTATAATATTAACTTATTTTAATGTACCATTGATTCTTGGTAATTGTGGAATCAACAGAATGTCTATCAAATTTTTATCAGCATAAAAATGTTAATCGATAGTCGAAATAACGATGCTTAGATAAAAATTTCTTAAAATGAATTATTTATTTATAGTATTGAAAGCTCATTAATAGGTGTATTTACACCCTTTTAGGCAACCTAAAATGTTCGATCAATACGGGTCTTTAATTATTATTATTTTGATTTTTAAGCGTTGCAATTGGTAAATGGATAATAATCGTGCTACCTATTCATCTATCGAAGTAGGGAATTACATCGATTTATTAAACCAGTTACTTGCGTAAAATTAATTTATTATTTGAACAATTGGTGCTCTCAAGTACGAGCTTCTCTTAAAATTAAATGTGTACTCACATAAACATAATCTTCTTATTGTTGATATTATCGATTGGTAATCGATTGATGTCCCCAATGGACTGGTGTCCCCAATGGACTGGTGTCTTCAATTAGACAGGTGTCCCCAATGGACTGGATACTGAAACCAGCGTTGCTATTTCCGGGGCGATGCTTGTCCCACTCGAACAGCGTTTGTTGGTACAGTTGAAATTTTGGATGAAGTCTGCTTTCCTTCCTTCCGCGATTTTTGTCTTCCAGACGGAAAAGTAGATTTTCAAAGTGCGGTAGGCAAATTAAGACTTGAAAGTCAAGGTGCTGAAGTTTACTTTTAATTGTCGAAAAATGCACTAAAGCCCTTTTGCCTATCCTACCGACTGCGCCAATTTACGTTTCTTGTCGAAGAAATGCCTTTTTAAAAATAATTCTTTATTTCAAAAAGACATAAAAACGGAGTTATAAAAGCGTCTTAAATTGTAGGCTGCTAATTATAAACTAAACTAACTAATTGTAAAAGCATTTCTCATCACATCTGCACAGACCGCATTATAATCTATTTCTAGGTAATCGCAAAGCGATAGGGCATTATCAGTGCAGAGCAAGCTAGTCTAAATGCGTTAACTCGCAGCAACTGTTGTAACGGTTTTATAAGCTATGGATATTTTTTTTTCTTCTTTTATGTTTGTTAAATTAAAACATAATTTCAGAAAGTTTAAATGAAATAGCAATTTAGTTTAAAAATATTTCTAATTTTAAATTTTGCAATACTAAATTGAATATGAGCTAGCGCTAGGTGGATATTTAGCGACATGATCTAATCACAATGTAAGTTTTAGGCAATTACCGTGACATGGTTCTTCATTTCAAATAAAAACTTATTCAGTAGTCTGTCGTGGAAATGTTCCAAATCGATAACTGCCCCAATGTAGAGATTTCTAAAAATAGGAAACTGATTAAATAGGGTTAATTTAGTAACCTCGCATCTCGGTCTGGGACCTTTAATATTGTCACAACCCAATCGTCGATGTACCATTAAATAAAACAGCAGCTTGTTCTCCGTTCTTTTCCTTTTTATCTTATCTCCTTTATTGCATCTTCTTTTAGCAAGGTCTTGGAAGTAGTTTTTGCTCGGTTGCCTGAGCAATAGTTATGGCTTTGTGCGAGCAGTAGTTTTTTGCAAGACCGTATTTTCTCACGCCTGGCTGGGTCCTGTTTTTGCGAACTTCAGAGTATTGGAAATGGATAAAGTTTTGCAGAAACTTTGCTACTTATTATTTTAGTGTTGTATTAAAAACGTGTTATTACTCAAACTTACACGTAACTCCAATATTTGAAAATTTTCGAAGATATTTAAATTTATATTTTCTAACTTTACTATAATATTAATGCAACGAAATTATGCAGCAGATCGCCGACTGAGGTTGTATTTGGCACAAAGTCAGTGGTGCACTGCCAAGACTAGCTTGACGTCCAGATATTACAGTTTGGGGTGGTTGAGCACTGGTTTAACAGCGTCCCTCGAGGAAATTACAGTTGAATTAAAGTATTCAATAGATTATAAAGATGCCACGATTCCACTTTAATATGCAAAACTCATCTCGTGTAACGGCGATGTGTTAGCACTAGGGTTTAACTAGGTTAAAGGGTTTAAATATTTAGACTAAAGTAGTACCGCGAGGTCAGTCTGTTAATAAATACCAAAGCTACGTCAACCGCGTATATAAAGTGAGTGTTTTCACGCCACCGTTAGAAACAGCTTCCAGAGCTCTGTTGTAATGTTTATTAAATTTTTTTGTGCGATTATTAAAGTGGTTCCTTCATTTCTGTCTACTACCTACGAAAAACTGTCTATTTAACTATGTTTTCCAGTAACAACTTTAATATCTGCATCAGTAAAATAAAGCGAACACCAAACAAACTACCTACAAGGAAAATATTCTTATATAATTAAAGTATTTATTAGCGCCCTTAAAAAAACACCAATTAGTGATCAATACTAAGGCAATGCAAATATAGATATACAATATAGATTAAAGTATATATAAATTTAGATGTACTTGATACAGCTTCATACAAAGGTTTAAAGTAAACCATACGTACTTTGTCATCAAGATAAACGGTATCTGTTTTATTTCGGCGTTGACAGTGCTATTATTCTTGACTATCTTCCAAGGAGGACAGAAAATAGCTTCTATATGAAACTGGTGACAGGATATAAAACTAGTTGTTAGAAATAGCTATAAGAATGTTAGGTATCATTATCAACGTAATCGTTTTGAATCAAACTATATAGTATATTCAACTGGTATAAATTTGAATTTTAATGTTACATATTTTAAAGCGTACCAAATAATAATTGAAAGTTTTGTAAGAGTTGGTTAGAATTACTACAAGCTGCTATTTAACCCAGAAATGGAAAATATGAAACAGATTAACACAAACATAATCCTTTTGTCCTTTGAATAAAGTATGTTAGGATTTACTTTAAATGAAATCTAGAATTTCCCATTTGTCCTGCATATTACATACAACCGTACTTGCTAGCTAAATCATTTTGTTCATTTACTTCAATTAGTTACGAAGTAAATTGTGTAAAATTAGGCTTGTTTTAGAAATATTTGAATCATGAATTTCCTGCCCGAGAAGATAACTGAAACAAGCATGCGAAAAATAGAATGTACACTAATATTTACTTTGTGGTGATGGCGAATGCGTTTCAAGGGATGAAATTCCTACAACAATTTTCCTAAATAGAAACAATACCGCAAGTATTATGTGTATAGTTGGACCAATGTTGTAGCGAATGTTAGCTGTTAACCAAAAGATACGCTGCAAGTGTTAGGGTCGTTGCAGGTAGGCGATCAAGAACGTATTCAGGAAATTTTCTGAATGGATAAATAAATATGTTATACAACCAGAAACGCTAAAAATAATACTTTATTTTTAAATTACATATTATACACAGTTGACACGCTTCTCTAATATTATTAAACGCAAATCTACTTTTTATTTTATTTGTTTAATTTACTTTAATTAACTCGCATGTCATTAAATTCTGAGGTATCAGAAGATGAATCAGCCCCATTAATTAATTATTAAAGGTTTGATTTCATATTTTGTAGTACACTTCTGTTCAGCCTCAAAACATTATGGCCGCTTGCAAACCCAGTTTCACCAACGAAATATTAAAATTCTGTTCTTCTATTAGTTTTAATAGAACAATAACCAAATTGGCATACCAAAACAAAATATTCATATTGCAAAAAAAATTAACATGATTACTTACATCGTTAGTGGACAACAGCACTCATTATAACGTTAATATATTTAGCAACATTCAGGAAATAGACGCTCGGTCATCCGTTTATTTTACTTTAATCTTATCTAGATACTTTTATTATAACATATTATAATATATTGTGTGTTACAACATGCTCTAATTGAGATATCTTATATTATTCCTAAGCTTAATAAAGCTATATTAAACTATACTTTAAGAAAGTTGGGTGATTAACCACATATAAATCAAATACGATGTAATTTCGCTCGTTTCCGATCATTGGTTTAGCATCGTACATTGTGTAACTTGAATTCTCGGTAGCAAAACTGTTGTTTTGGTTTATACTCATGTTCAGGAAGGCTTATAGGAGACGTTTCAACTTTATTTGTGCATACTTGAGATGTAATTTAACCAATATTTGTACAAATGTAATCATTTTGACAGCTTCATACTAAAGTGTAAATTTGTGAATTTAGTACTTTTATTTTGAGAAAAATGTGTATGCAGTAATGTGCTAATGAATTTGAGGAAGCTTTGTGTTAAATTTAATTAACATTGAAGTTGTTTTTAATAATTTATTGATCATTTAATGTATAAATATTTGTCAATTTCCAAATATATTATCGTATGCATATGAAATGAGATATCGAAATGTGTGTAATTTTGTGAGTAACACAGTAGTGCTTTTCATTATGTTGTAAAATTATTGATGAGAATGTTATTGTAAGTTTTAGATATTTGTTAATAATTTAGTCAATTTAATTCTTTGTTCTGATAGGCGGAGTCTTTTGGGGACGCATAAGAATTTGTTTGTTTGTAAGTGATTGCTAGGCAACGCGCTCAAAATCGAAGGATTTTGTCTTAAGAACAAAGTTAGTTGCTAAAAAATCGTGGAGCCAAGAGCATGCTTTCGCGCCGCTACGCAAAATTGTAAATATAGTGTAATTTCTTAAGTGTTTCGATAATAAAATATTGTGTTAATGTTTAATAACATTCTAAAACTGTTTTCAACTTACACACGGTGGAGAATTTGTGAAACTTTCCGAAAAATTCGAGTTTCATTGGAAATTTTATAATATAATACATATATAATAATATAATTTCCGCTCATCTTTTTTTTTATGGGCAGTTCAACAATTTGGGTTGACAAATGCACTCAAATATCAATGGCATCAGATGACAACTTCAAATCTACAGGATTTAATTAAATAATAGTAACAATATTAGCATAAAAATAAATCAAAAGGAAGTGCTTCGATACCCTAAAATGAAAGAAAATTATAAAAATAAAAAAAAACTCCAATATGAAAATTTACCTCATCAAAATTGGAAGGATATAATTTGACAAACATCAATATAAGTTATTACCAGTGATTCTTCGAATATTTAGGAATAAGGAAGCAATAAAAATTAATTTACTTACGTATATCCGAGATTTGAATTTATCAAAGAGCATTCTACTTCTTTAATTTTGTTCAACAAGTTCCTGGACAACGTGTTTGCTGTGGTCGTTTATGGGAATTTGTCACGTGCAACAGGACCGTTAGCGCCAAAGCTGACGAATTCAAAAATTCGAGACAGGATTGCATTTCACCAAGTTTGCAGTTACACATGCAATTTAAGAATAAATACATGGGTTATTCTTCTACAAAAACAAACATTTCAAAGAATAAATAAAATAATACCTGGTGTTTTATTATATTAATTTTCAGTAATGAATTTGAGTATTATCTAGGGTCAGTTAAGGGAATACACTTATAACGTTGAATTGTACTGGGCTAATTAGATTCAATATGTCCAATTCTTTTGAGTTTTCCTATGTTTTTTGTCTGTGTTTGTACTTCTTTGTTAGCTACTCGAGTTTACACAGGTCGCCCGATTATAACAGCGACCCTGAGATTTGCATATAAGGTTGGTGCAAATTTCCTTTGATTTTGTGTTGGTTAAACAGTTTATGGATTTGTTTATTTTGGATATTCAGCAAGAGGAAGCTATCTTAATTAAGAGGCTGCTATTGTTTTCATGGCGTCGAATGTGTAGGTTTAACCACCCATTTAATTTTATTTTGCCCAACTTAATAATAATTACTATTCGTAATATTTAATTAGAGCATCACAGCAATGTATTATAATTATACCCAGTATCAATAAAATGTTTCATCGAAGGTTAAATGCGGCCCTGGCCACAGATCAACAAGCACCAACACCATTGTTTAGAAATTTCATGCTACCTGCTGACTGGTAATCGCATTTGAGTAGGGATTTAAGTATTCGCTGCTAAAAGTTTGGTCCTACTTTACATATTTTCGGGTTGATAGACCACTAATAGTTTTACAATGGGCAGCAATGTGTAATTTCAGATGGCTCTGCTGTTTTCCAGGTTTAAATAGTATTTTAAAGAACACACACAACACATAAACATATTATTGGCTCGTTTGGAATCAATATATTCTGAATTTAATACAAAAAAATTGCGTTTGTAGTAGAGAGGTGGAGATTGATTGTGTGACGATATTAAAGAGGTTAATCTATAATTCTCTGCCAATAGCATGAAAATTAGATTATCCTACTTTTAATTACAAGAATAAACCAACAAAACTCTAGTATATATGTTGCAGTAAATTTAAATAAGTAGGGGTTTGTTTCTATAACCGGTAATTATTTATAACCACTAATAAAAATGGTAAATTTAACAAATTTTTTACATTAAAATAATTTATTACCTTTACCGGCATTTACATATAGTACCTGGTGTGTAGTGATAAATATAATTAAAATCTTTAAGGATAACCTAACCTAACCCAACGTAACTTAACGTAACATTTTTTTTGCATTCTTACATACTATGTATGAATATTAACCTGCTACTATAAATATTAACCAATTTCTAACATTTATCGTAACAAATATATTAACGACCCGCTCTCAAACATCAAATGACACTTTTGTAGACAACTAAACATGCAATTATTGTTAACTTATTTAGGTAATAAATCTTTTATATTCCATTAAAGAACCATCAGCCATATTTCAAGATCATTAGTTTTATAATATCTTTTCACAAACTATTTAGCATAAAATACAAAATCGATAACGAGACCTTTCGTCCGCTTTCGCGTATTTCTTAATCGGTTTAATTTGATCTGTTGTTACCCAGTTATCAAATGCAACGAACGAATTCTTCAAAGGGAATTAGTTTTCAAAATAAAAAGAAACCGAGGAACACAACAAATATCAACAAAAAGCGAGAAATGAGATTGTAACAGCAAGAAAGCTCCGAGTACTAAGGGTGAAAACGGGCGATGCAATAAAAAGGGATCCGGAAAAGGGCAAAAAGAAAATCTACAGAAGAATAAAACAACGTTGTCTTAGATAAAAGGAAATACTTAAATTAACTTAATTATAAAAGCAATTAATAAGTCGATGTGATTTCTATAAAAAAATTATAATTAAAAATGTGCTAGGGAATAAAAACAACATTTATTAGTTGGCATGACTGGTTAACATACATACGTTTCCTTTTATAACTTGTGTGTTGGCAGCTTTAGAGTTTTGGCCCTAAGGAACCCGAAGCGTTTTAAATTACATGTTATAAAAGTAAAAGCAAGGGAGGTTAATATTTTAGGAGAAACCCACGTTATTTGAAGAAAATTCAGGAATCTCACGAAATAAACATTATTAAAATTAGCGCAACCGAAGTATTTGGAATTTTTTTATGAGTTACATTACGGTAAAGCTTAACAAAAACTACCAACAAGCAGTTGGCAGCGAATAGAATTGTTTTTATAAATAAATTTGAATAATTATTCTGTTGTCTGGTGTGGTCGTCTCGATTTTCCGATGCAAATGGGGATTTTTTATGTGGGTTCATAAAACTGCAATTTTTAACAGTTTAATCTGAGGAAGTAGCTCTAATAAAGTGCCAATGCGCCGAGTACGTGCTCGTATTGTAGCCATAACCTAAACCTGCTACCAAAATGGCGCCTACGCGAAATGACCACTTTTTATTGTACATAACCTCAATGTTTCTCTATTCGGCCGCCTTGATCTCATTATCTGGCCTCTCTGCGGCCTATATCGGTTGTATACGACCCTTGTAGCCGCCGCCTCGTGTCGTATATTTTAATATACCCATAATATCGGAAAAAGGCTGAGCTACAGCTTGCGAAAGCGTTGATCCAATTGAAATCAAAATAGATGGCCAATGTAAATAATTTTATTGGAATAAGGACAAGAATCGGTCCCGGAAAGCTAGAAATTATGCTAATTTTGTTGCTGTTCGCGAAAATTTGGTGATAAAGGGTCAAATTCCTTATATCACAATTTCTAGCAAACTACCAAATGACTGGGGTCAATTTCGGGGTCGTTTACATTTTTTTATAGGAAAAGTTAAAATGACACACTGAAAGTAACATTGACGACCCATGCTCCCTTACAAATTTATCGTATCGCCTAGCTCCTCACATTCGACCCCTCCTTGTTAAATTTGTTACCCAAGTACATGTAAAGTATAGGATTATTTTTTGCGAATTATATTAAGTAGAGTTTAATAGCGGTAAAGTAAATGTTTGTGCTTACGCTATGCCAATAAATACGTATTACTATATATTTTTATGGTTTCATAAGAAAGTTTGGAGTTCTAATACACACACCATTATAGGCAATCGCCTTTTATATAACTTTTTGTCCACAAACTTTTCCAATGTTGCCATATTGTACCCTTATTGAATTCGCATTTTACCCGCATGTTCCGGCTATAAATTTTTCCAAGTAATAACAAATAATAGAGGTTTATTGTTACCGCAAGAGGAGGTAAGCTGGTGGTTATTATTAAATATGAATCTTACATCAACACATTTCTTACGATCTGAGTCAATTTAAAGTTCGAAAATGTGTTTTTGGGTTTTGGCAGAAGAGTTGTGTATCGCATAGAAGTAATAAAATTCTTGTATGCTAGAAAAAGCAACGACATAAAAAATGTTAGTATAACAACAAGCTCTGGCAGCCAGCATCAGAATTGCTTTTTTAACGTTGTGTGTAGTTGTCTCTGGCTATAAAAAGGTATTGATGGCTAGAAGGCCTGAAGGTATTGACAAGGATGTCTCGATTTTTCACTAGCGCACTCAATACCGTATAAATTTTCATTCTGAAAAGGTAGCTCCATATCAGGTTTAGTGATTTTTATCCAACGCTATAAATATACTGCCGTGTAGTGTTCGCCACCGTTTTAATTTGATATTTATTTAAATAACGCATTCGTGGTCATGTTGCTACGCATTCGTAGTTGCGTTATTTAACTTGCTAACTGTTTCAGTGAATAATATACATTATTTTACAAATTTTGATGAAGATGAAGCATTAGACCTCATAGCAATAGGAAAATCTCAAAGGTACGGATGTGGATTTCCCAGGAGAACAATCCGGACATCATATTACAATGGGAAGTACCCAGCAAAAATTAGAAACAATTTTGACCAAAGAGCAAGAGACTAATTTGGAAATTAAAATTAAAAGGTTTTCGCGAAAAGGCTTCCCAGTTACACCAAAGACCTTAAGAAGATCTGTGTATAAAAACATGGAACAAAACAATATTAAATATTGTTTTAATGAAAGAACACAACTTGCTGGAAGGAAATGGTTCAGGTTTGTTATGAAGAATCATCCTATAATATCGAAACGGAAGTTTCAAGCAATGAATCCCGCTCGAGCACAAAAATTCATTCGTTATATAGTCAACGACCATTTTGAAAAATTGGGAGAAATGTTAGAACGCATTGGTATAAAAAATAAAGCGGATCTGCAATGGACAACAATCGGTGTCGCTTGATGCTTTACCATTAGCAGTCCAGGTCCATTTAGTGTCACAAGAACATGCTGGGTAAAAGAATGAAGCCAACTTACTCAGATGGGCTACCATTTGGATCAAAAGTTACGATGACATCTAAGGGCAGTATGAATATAGACACTTTTAACAAGTGGCTTGATCATTTTGTAGAGTTTATGGCACATTTACCAGTGATTTTCATTTTCGATAGAACGAAGTGTCACTTGGATCTTACAATTGCTGAAAAAGCAGAATAGCACGGGTATTAATTTGCATTGTCTTCCAAGCATTTGAAGCATGCTTGCACAACGAATTAATAAGATATTGGGACAAATATCCCACTGGAGATTTAAATAGAGAAAGGTACTCCTAAGTTTTAATGCCAACATGGGAAAAATCAATGACCATCGCAAACATTGCCAACGGATTTATAGCTACCGGCATTTGTCCATATTATGAAGATATTCTCCCAATTCAATCATTTGCTTCTAGTTTGCCGACTGAACCAGAGAGGCCTGAGTTTAACTTAGAGAATGACTCTGAATACGATTCAGATGATTGTCTACCATTAAGCGAATTGAAAACAACTTTGGTGAAAACTGCAGACAATTCTCAGGGTATTACGAACACCAGAATAAGCTAAGAAGAAGTTTACTAACTAACAGGTGGTAATTTCGAGAGCTATATGAGTCGAAAGGGCTGTCTTTTCAAATGAAGAGTCATCACAGTTTACACAAACAGTTTCCAGAATTTTCATCCAAGATACAAGAAAACTGGGATTGTATAGTTTGTTATACGGATTATGTTACTAACATCTGAAGGTGTATTACCTGTAGCTATTGGGTCCACATAGAGCGCGTGGGATTGACAGAAGCAGATACAGATCTTTCCCTTCGTATGTTTTAAAATGCGTGATAAAATTGTTCTTTAGCGTTACTTTGATTTTTTGTTAACAATAAATAGGTTTCGTTATTTTAACAGTTTACTGTTACTAATGATGTGTCTTACCACGGCCATATGTAATATTTTTATTTTAACCCTCGGACGGCCAAACTTTTTTACTGGCGTTGCTGGCCAAGCGGGGTCTTTTGAAGACCCCATGCGATTTTGCACCTGTGTGCTAACTGAAGGAATTTTTTAACTTACAGTAGTATAACATTATTAACTTTAAACTCTAAAAATACTACATCCACATTATAGAAGCACAGTGCATCTTTTATTTGCTTTTACATACAGTCTACACAGACTGCCACATTTTGCTTTTTGGAATGATCGGGACAAGTATAATTACCGCATTTACTACACTTTGTTTTAACTTTTATGTCTATTGACCATGGGCATTAACTGGTATAATAGCTCGTATGGAGTCTTGCACATGTTTTTTAAACCCATTCAGGTTTCAAGGCCTAATTTTCGCAAAAACAATCGTTGCCTGCCAGATCTTCCAGATTCATAGTCACGCATTACACACATTACCAAGCGGGGTCTTTCCGAGACCCCAACCAAGAAAACCTTTTTTTTTTCTAAAATTTGCCGAGAAATTTTGTTCTGCCAGTAATTGCATCTCACAAATAATACAAAAAAATTAAGCTAAAAAAATAGCCAGGGCACAACTAGGTTTTTTAAAAAAGTTGTATGACAAATATGCAACGTGGAGTCTTCAAAAGACCCCGCTTGGCCATCCGAGGGTTAAATGATTTAATAACGTTCTCGATACTATATATATATATTGAGATGAATGATAGTGACAAAATTTTAATAAATAAATGAAATTATAAAATATATCAGTTTAAGCAATTTTCTTATAATGACATAAAATTTAATAAGTGTTTTCAGAAGTTATGAAATACAATTTAACTTTGGGCGCCAGGCTAAATATGAGATAGCCGATGTAAGTTTATACAAAATTTATACCAATACAAATACCACGGTTGTTAGCTCGGTAGAACACAAAAATCACCTCAGATAGTCGGTTCAGAATGTGTCAAAATTGCTTACTTCGCATGACATACATTGGTAAGAATAAATTACTTAATTTCTCTTGCTACCATGCAATTACAATCGGCTGGTGCTATATGAATTATTTTTCTAAGTAAACCCAAACACTTTAATATCATCCACAAAAGGTAAAACTGACGTTCACAGGTACGATGTTATACGTTCTTCTTACCGAAGTTATCGTTAATCATACCTTATAGGTAATTGCTAGACTTACTTTGGTAATGCCAGCCTCAACAGGATTCTGGGCTCTCGGGCTCTCCAAGATGCACCCCAGAAATATTTCCCCGATGTCTCGTAGATGTCCTTCTATTCGATGCTAATTCTTAAACAGCTAGGAGTTCTCAGGTATGCAGTTCTTATAAATAGATTCTTAAAACTTTGTAGTATCACATTTAAAACCTTTATTAGATAAATGGAAAGCGTTTTATACGGTTTTATAATTTATTTTTATCAAGACCAAAAAAATTATTGATTCTCTTTTTTTAACAACATTAATAATAATAATATCTCTATAGATACATACATATAAACCAGAATTTTGCAATAGAGTAACTTTGATATTAAAATTAATTTTAAAATAAATAAATCTAAACACATAAATTAATCATAAAGTTGTTGGTATATTTTGACGCCACTTATAACACAAAATTTGATTTCAGTAACACAAACTGCATTTCTCAAGAATCTAATTTTCATCCATATCTGATCTTCAAACTGCTACAAATAAAATCCTTCCGGACAGCTTCAAATAATCTCATATAAGGTGATTATGAATTAAAATCCTAGAATTGGACCTGAAGTCACCTTTATAATATTTGTTGTGTTGGTTACTTTTTGTAAATTCATTCTTTGTGCTGAACACCATAGCATATGCCTCAACTGTAATTTCAATCGAACAAGAAACAAGTCTGTATCAAAATGAATCGAAAGAAACCTTCCACAAAAGAAACAACCCTTAAGATGTGATTTATTATGCATGTATCCTTTATTTATATAAATAATTAATTAATTAAGCTACGCAATACCATCTCAATATATATATATAATAATGGGGGGGTTTAAATATTAATTGGGATTCACCTTTGCATCGCCGTCGGGGCAAGACGTGTTACCATGGCAAAATAATATCTTTCCCCGCCGGTCAAGGATTGCTAAATTTTTTAAAATGTGAGGGGAACTTTTGTTTTGATTAATTATTGAGAAAAATGTCATAAAAATTGTAACATTAAAAAGGAAATTATACCATCATAAAGTAAAGAAATGTGAGTTTTAATCAGTGTTAAATTGAAATGGAAAAATAGTCTAGGTCGGGAAGTGACGGCAGAGCACGGGAAGCAGGACCATGCTGACGGAGTGCTGCCTGTATATTTTCGGAGTACCAGACCAGGGGCATTTTGCATGCCTAGCAGTAAAGGTTGGTGCAGTTTTAAAAATGAACTAATTGCGGGGACAGTAATACATGGTAAAAATTTGCGCGTGCTGTTAATTTTTTTTGTTGAACGTTTCATCACAATTTTTGTACAAAACGAGGCCGCGAGTGGAACCCTGAGATGAACAGTTTCGTGTTTGAGCTGGTCGGCATAAGTTATTTTTTTTCTTCTTTTTTTGTACTATGACTTTTAAAACACAACATTATATATATATATATATATATTTATATTTATATTATTGTGATATCGTATTGGGGGTGTGAATGTGCTTCAATATTTTATTATTGTTCAATAAATTTTATACTGATGATAATAAACCAGGGATGATGTGTGATTTGGAGCTTTCTATAATCTGTTTCTTTTTCGGCCTAAATCTATTCTAAAACATATTTTAGATCATTTATTTATTTATTATTAATGTTTTGTAATTCTTATCCATTACATGCGTTGTTCCGATGGTTGTTGATATGATGTAATTTATTTATAGATACGAGGTTGTGTTTTAAAATTTTGATCGTGATTAGTAATTGGGGAAAATAAAAATTTATTAATTAGTTACGAAGAAATATTAAAAAAACAAGAGGTGTGTCAATTTATGTTCCTCGTAAAAGTCGACATTATTATTTGTTGAGTTACGAAAAATATTAGAAAAACGAAAACTGTGTCAATTTTATGTTCTTCGTATAAAATTATTATTTTTTGAGTTACGAGCAACTTATATTAATAAAGAGGGGTGTCTTTGGAGATAGTTGTTACAGAATTTTGTTACTTCGAATATTGTAAGCTGGTGAATAAATTGCTAAAGAACAACAGTCATATTTTTCTTAAATTTGTTCTTAAACAAGAATAATTATTGAAAGTTCTACTACAATTTACATCCAAGAGAAGTTGGAGAAGTTATTTGAGCCGAAGTGGAAGTTGAAAAAGATTTGGACAGCTGGTAGGAGTGTTTTGGAGCAGTTTGGAAAGGTTTACTGAAGAAGGAGGTTGGCGATTAGTTTTTGTGACGACGAATAAGGTGGGTGACATTTGAAAGTTTAAGTTTGACAACAAAAGTGAAAATTCAATAGTGCCATTTATATATTTTGATTATAGTTTTGAAATTTTGTAAACTCAAAGGGCACTCATGATATGGATTTTTAAATTAAGACTTCCTTGTAGAGTTTTCCGTACATTCATCATTTTTCAAAATTAAACAGAGTTGTTGAGAGTTCCTAATACAGCATTTACCCTGAGAGTCTCATATAGCCGTGGTATAGATTGTGAGTTACCTTCATTAATTTTAATACGTTATTCACAGTAATTTCTTTCTTTGGTTGTTCTACATATTAAGGTAGGGGGTATATACTACAGCAATATATATATATATATATATATATATATACATATACGCAGATAGCTGCTTTCCCATTTCCAAGTTTGGTATACCAACATCAACATGGTGCTTGAAACTTTGACTCGTGAGTTCATATTAGATAATACCGCTACGCAAGAGAATTGCTTCAAGTGTGCTCTTTCAAAACTTCAACCGATAGTTCTTGATGACATTCGTCAGTTGTTAATAGCATCTCGTCATGGCTATTTAAGACTTACTGGTGAAGTCACATTTATTTGCAACGGTGTAGGAACGGTTGAAATTCCCCACACTGGATTAAATTATTATACAATTTTGAATGAGTGGTATGAAGAAACTTTCAAAAACATTTGCGATTTCAAAGACATTCAAAATAATCACTTGCATTGCTTATACCTCGAGATTACTGCAGACTTCGATCTTCAGGATGTGTCCAACTGCAAAACTATCCGTAAAATCCGCCTAAGTTAATATGTGTCTCTTTAGCAGTACTACTACTAGTAGTAGTCAGATTGGCCGAGCGGGTAAGGCCCTGGTTTTAAGATCCAGTTGCATAATGAAGCGGGGGTTCGAATCCCACATCTGACTTCCCTTTTGTGTAATCCTTATCTAAACCTTTTAAAAGTGTAGATACAATTTTGTATAATAAAACATATATTTATAAGAATTACTCGTTTAATTTGTTTGACATGGTATACAACTTTCACTTCAAGGCCATATGGGGGGTGGTCTTAGAACTGTCCAAAATACTCTACTAGTGATGTTTAAAATGAGAGTTGATAATTTTGTTACATTCTAATCTAACATAGTTATTTAAATCATTCTTCTGAATAATAAACGTATTTACAACAATTATAATCATAACTTTAAATTTAATTACAATAAATTCAATAAGAATCTCTCTTTCACCTAATAATAAATATTACTTTTCAATCCCGTTTTTCGGCCATACTTCTTTGAAACTTGTAACGGGCCCAAAATGTTGTCCAGTGAATAATTTGGTTTTAATTACCAATTCCACAAAGTTTCCACATTTTGAAGATAAGGGCTTCAATAACATACATCTGCAACCACCGTGACGTAAAATGTTCTGGAACGAGCGTCCCTTTCTCCAGCCGAGAGGGGAGCACGCATGACGGAAGTGGAAAAATGGCTCCTATAAAACCGCCCGCCCGGCCATTTGAATTATCTTTATTTCCTGGCTCTTGATTCCATCAAAAGTTAGAAAATATACCGCCGTCTTCATTAAGAGTATTCTTAAAGATTCCAGTGTTTAAAAATCCGTTCCTGTAAATAACCAGCCTAGTAGAAATCCGTTTAATAATTCCTGATAATTACCTGAAAGTGAATTCATACTTTTCCAGTGTTTTGCCGTTGTATTCATGATTTTAATTATTTTGATTTTCCAGTGCCCGAGTCCGAGGTGAAGTGAGCCAGTGCCCGGCGATCGCAGGTGGCCTTTTGGGGTCAGTTTAAGTGAGCGTACCGCCGTTCGAAAACGCTAGGATTGCCAGGACATTTTTAACAGTAAAGTTAGTAGATCTAAAAGTTTGACTTGCTTTGCTCGTTTATTTGAGTGCCCTGTAGTACGTTTTCCCTGTGCAGACATTTCTATTGAACTTTTGACCAGTGTTTGAAACGGTGGGAAGCAATAGAAAATTCTGTAAAAAGCTTATTATAGTTGAGAGAATCAGTGTTCGAATTGATGCCGTATCTCCGCTGTAATCACCCCTGTTATTGATTGAACACGCTGTACAAGGTTTGTCTTGATTCGTGGAGCAATTTCACGAAACGCCAAATTCTTGCAAGTCCCGTTAACGAAATTTGAATTGATTTGGAGCATTTTAAACAATTCAAAGCGATCCACAAATTCTGTCGCGGAGTATTTTGCTAAAACCTGTGGGGAAAAATTAAGTCCTTATCTTCTTAGAAAGACTGGAGAAATTTTAGTCAACTAATTAGAGAATTATCCGTGAACCCGAAATTTCAATATAAAAGCCAAATTATTATAATATTAATAAACAAAGCGAAGCAAGGTTGAATAAATTGTGCTAAACTGCGCTGTTACGAATCGCGTAGATTGATTGAATTCCAGGAACAATGATTTGCTGATAAATCACCTGTTTGAATTTAGAATAACGTAAAGTTTTGCATTCATACAGACAGATTGTTTATTCTGTAAGCTACTTGCGACGATCGTAGCACTAGTACCTTGCCTGGAACCGGCCGCCGTTAAGTTCATTAAAGTACATATTCTTACGCTGTAAAGGGTGTAATTCACGATCACTAATCACGTATTCCGTTGATTTAAACACAAGGGAATTTTGTTTCTGTTGGCCCCCGCAAATCATATTAATTGGAGTGTTTGTGTTGATCGTATATAGGTGCACGTGTCGGCCATCTTTTGAACCGCAGGTCACACTACCTAACCCAATCAGCTGTGAGCAGTTTCCGTGACCCGTAAAGAACGAATCATTGCAACTACCCCGAAGCCCAGTGGCGTATCCAGGATTTGCAGGATTGGTCACACCCAGTGGCGTACCCAGGATTTATTTGATTTGTTATATATATTAGAATTGCTTTTATTTATTTCATAAATATTCTGTACATATTGGAAAACCAGGTTAATAAAAATGTATTGTTTTTCAAGCCTACTCGTATAATTGAATTCTGGACAACTCCAAAGTCTACCCAGGTAAACAAATTTTGAAACGTTCGCGTCTCGTATGAGCAGCGGGAGCAACGTTACAAACTAACTAATATCCTCAAATCCCGTGATATTACTGTTCCTTGTTCAGTTAAATTTAAACTTTCGAATTTCTTGGTCAATAATAAAGATCCAATTAATCCTTTTGGCAGGTCAGGTATTTATCGCATTAATTGTAATAATTGTTTTTGTTTTTATATTGTCTGGTAGGGCGATAAAAACCAGAATAAAGGAACACAGTAATCTAGTTAAAAATAATGGTATCAATTTAGATATAAATTTAATTAATAAATCAGCTTTTGCTTATCATCTCATTGAATCACAACACAGTTATAATCCATTGTCGGATGTCAAAGTTCTTTACCTACGTAATAAAGGTATGAGAATGAATTTCTTAGAAATGCTAGGAATAAGAAAGACAGTATCTGACAATTAAAATAACCCTGATAATGTTCTTAATGACATTCAGTTTATGAACTACAACTATCATTATGTTTTTAACAACTTTGTTTTTTTCGGTAGTTGGTTGGTTTGGTTGTTAGATGGCGCTTTGTCTTTTACTAAGGTTTAGAACATTGTATTGTAGATTTTTACTATGCTGCAATTTAGATTTAGTTTCAATTTGAGGATAGATGGAGTTTGGTTTGGTCTGTTTTTTCAAAAGTTTTATCTTTTCTTCCTTCATTTTGACTTTAAGTTGGTCGGATGTAGTTTCACTTTTTGGGGTGTCTTTTCCACCCTTAATGAATTTGTTGGTGTTTGGCCGTTTGGCCAAAGGATTTTGATTTTCAAAGTTAAAGTGTTACTCACTCACATGAATTTGTAACTTTTGATGTAGCCTGTGATGGTGTGTGTTCTTTAGTTTATATTTTGACTAGGTAATGTATTACGAATTTGTTTCAACTGCTTTTATATTTGTCTTAATCTTGATGTAGAATTTTGTGGTCTGAAGATGCAACGGTTGTTGTGAAAAACGTTCACCATTTAAAACAATTAAACTTTATTTTGTTTTCGAAATATATTTCGTGGGGCTGACAAGGTTGTTTCATTTATTTTTACATACGAAGTCTGGATACCAGGCGACCTGCGATTGGAATAACCTTCCTATGGTATGGGGCTCTGCTGCAGGTGATCGATTATTACCCCTTTATTCGTGGCAACACTATGGAACACGAACTAAACAAAACAAACTTAATGGAAGAGGACCGCTGTGATCTCCCATCCTTATCGGATATAGAAGAGGAATATGCACCTAAGAGTCCTGCCACCGGAACTGAAGATGCACTTCTAAGCTCAAATGATGAGCAAGTAGACCACAATATTATACGGTTTGACATGGAGATGGTCGCTATATGCATAGGCGAAAATATAATTCCTCAACTAACTAACTGGGGTACCAATAGAGAACGCCTAAAATCAGTAGCTGCCAATGGAGGCGATTCAATTGAGACTATTGAAGATCTAGACATCTTCGCCATACAAACACACTTAATTTCGTCCTATGAAAAATGCTGCCCTTTAGAGTAAAATAGTACTATTCGAGATGTACTTTGGTGGAATAGGGAGCTTGACCAGTTAAGGTCAAACGTAAGGAAACTATGGAACAGTGCCAAAAGCACCGGAAACTCGGAGCTATATAAAAAAGCACTAACCGGCTAGAAAAAAACAGTTAGAAAGTCTAAACGGCAGACATGGCGAAGGACCATTCACATCAAATTGGATTGCTTAAAAAACCTCATGGTAGTCACACCGAAAATGAGAAGTCTAGTCTAGTAACACTTTTAGAGACTCACTTTCCAGGTTCTACCAGAATAAAGTACACAGAGGTTACACACTGGCTTGATGAGGATATTTACCGTCCTTCAAAAAAGCCTCCCTGCAAGGATTTTCACTCCAGAAAAGATTAAATGAGCCATTAGCTCATTTAAATCATATAAATCACCAGGAAGAGACAGCATATTTCCTGCTGTACTTCAACAAGGCATAGACGAACTGCTGCCTACATAATCTTATAAGTAAGGTTGAACGAGCAATAAGAAGAAAATAAATAACGCTTTGTGCCTTTATTGATGTTGAGGGCGCCTTTGATAACACCTCCTACAAATCAATAAAAAAAGCTATGGAATACGAAGGTATAGAACCTATACCCATAAGATGGACGCAAGCCATGCTAAAATCGAAAGATAACGGCAAAACTAGGAAGTGATTCGATGACCGTTGAAGCCACTAAGGGGCAGTGTTGGGTAGTATCTAGATACATGTATCTAGATACTGGATCTAGATACTATTCAAGTATCTAGTATCTGTATCTAGATACGTTTATAAAATTGTATCTTGTATCTGTATCTAGATCCTATTAAGCGGTATCTTTTTTTATTAAACAATAAAAGATCCTAGATACATTCAAGAATTATAATTTATTTTATGTAGTTTTCGAATTTTATTAAAACATTTCTTCAATTTAAAATTTAGGACATTTTTGGACATTTAAATTTTACGGATTACTTTTAGCAGAAAAACCCAAATACGTCTTAAGATAGGTAATGGTAATAAGCATTCAAACATCCCCATTTTGAGGAGATAAGAACTGTAAGAAGCTTAAGATTTTAAGTATACATTTACCTATTGTGGCTATACAAATTACAATAACCGCCCTTGCTGTTTTCGATATTGGGAATTTCCAAGCAAATCTCATAAGTAATAACCGAGCGGTAGGCTTATCTAAAGTCTTGACAAAACTTGAAGTTTTCTCAGTATAAATAAAAGTAGTGGACAAGTACAGAATCAATTCTTGTGCTACAATTAGAAGAATGAATGATAACGAAAGTGCTTTTTTGGAAGTGCCAGCGATACTGGATGGCTATCCCAATAAAATGTTCTCTAGTAATTATTTTGTGTCTTATTATTATTATCGATTTGTTAACAACCCTAAATTCCGTCAGATTTTCTTTAAACATAATATTATCATGGTTTATGCGCGGTTCCATTTCTGGAAGTGTAATTTTTTAAAGTAGGTATCTAATTTGTATCTGAGAAGGATCTAGATACATTTTAAAGTATCTTGTATCTGTATCTAGATACACGTAGTAAAATGTATCTTGTATCTGTAACTAGATACACTTTTTTAGAAGTACCTGTATCTGGATCTAGATACAGAAAAAAAATATCTTACCCAACACTGCTCATGACTACAAGTAAGAATGAATGCTAATAGAAGCTAATAGAAGCACTGCAAGAATTCAGAATACAAGCTATTTGTAAATTTACATCATTTGCCTAAAACATTTATGGCGATTTATTAATGGGTTCCATGCCACAGTTTTAATTATTCCCTGCTTCAGGATGTTATTAATTAAATCAGTTACCAATTTCTTTGAACTATTTCCATGCTAAATTTTGCGTATTACAATGTTTCCCGCCATGCCAAAATACAAGAACATAACCTAAAATCCAATACTGGAACAGAAATTTGAATTTAATTTGGTTTCATGAACTCCTGAACAGAACTAATAAAGGCCTGTAACTACAGTTACTGAAATTAAAATTTTATGGAAAAGAGTTTGAGTGTCATATATACATTTCATATGCTTTAAGTTAATATGTAAACGAATTTTTAAATAATGTGCAGGAAACACATATCTACATATTGCTATGGAATACCGTCTTATCTTCAAGCATGAAATTTAATAAAAATCTTGTTGGATTAAATAGGTATATATATATACAGTGTGTCTACTTAATATGGCGCCATATGGAAAACTTTGTTATTATAAGTTTTACGAAAAAAAGTCATTCTTTATAAAAATCTCTGCTTGCGAAAACAATAATATTCAGCTATTCACATTTGACATCGAATGTACAGGGTGTCCACAAATTGAAAAAGTTCGATAGGAATTTTTTTACCACTTCAATTTTAAATTAAATTTTGCAAATCCTACTTGTAAAACACGTTATCTTTTATCTTAATTAACAGTCAGTCAGTCATTAAACAGCGTCATTGAAAATCCTAAATACCCATTGCGAAAAAAAGCATCTCTGCTACCTAATCCTGTTGGCAAAGATACAGTTGCAAAAATTTTAAAACAGAGTAGGTTTCGTCCATATAAGCCACAATTTATTCATACTTTACAACCAAGAGATTATGACAGACGTTATGAATTCTGCTGTGATATCCAAGGAATGTTAGAAGATGACCGTTTCATGGCAAGACGTATTACGTTTTCGGACGAAGCAACGTTTAGTTCCAACGGTACAGTCAGTTCCCAAAACTGTAGGTGGTGGAGTGATGAGAACCCTCATTTTACCATAAAAACTCGCAATCAGTATTCATTTAAAACCAATGTGCGGTGTGGAATTTATAAAGATAAGATAATTGGGCCTTTCTGTTTTTGAAACACTCTGAAGGCAGATCGTTATTTGGACTTTTTACAAAATGAATTGGCTGATATTCAAGATGATCTACCCATAGCTGAATTACAACAGATATGGTTCCAGCAGGACGGTGCACCATGTCACAGTAGGCACGATGTTAGGGAATACCTTGGCAATATTTTTAATGGACGAGTCATACATAGGTATTCTGTGATTTTTTGGCGGCCCGATCTCCCGACTTAACCCCACTAGATTTTTTCTTCTGGGGTTATTTAAAAGAGAAGGTATATCAACAAGGACCGTTTAGAAATGTAGACCATTTAGAACGGATAATAAGGGAAACGGTTCACGAAATCACTCCCGAGATATGTAGGAGTGTGTTACGAGAATTTTGTAAAAGAACAATTACATGTGTTGAACGCGAAGGTGGATACGTTGAGGCAGTAGCGAACTGAAGGTAACCGTTGCTACTTACGACAACATAATAATTGTATTTGTAATGTACTATGTATGTGTGAAAATAAATGTTCTGTATTAATTATCTTGTTACATATTATTCATTTGCATGCGTCGGTAAAAGGTTACGGATCAGCAATAAACATTTGAAGTATGATGGCTGTTTAATTAAGATAAAAGATAACGTGTTCTACAAGTAGGATTTGCAAAATTTAATTTAAAATTGAAGTGGTCAAAGAATTCCTATCGAAATTTTTCAATTTGTGGACACCCTGTACATTCGATGTCAAATGTGAATAGCTGAATATTATTGTTTTCGAAAGCAGAGATTTTTATAAAGAATGACTTTTTTTCATAAAACTTATAATAACAAAGTTTTCCATATGGCGCCAACTTAAGTAGACACACTGTATATATAATATAAAATAATGCGTGGTTAAACCTAAACATTTGGTGCCCATTAAATTTCATAACTTAAATCAAGATAACGCACTCTATCTGAGAATCCGTTAATAAATAAATCAATAAATACATTTTTAACCATTACATAAATCAACTGAACTTTGCACCAACCTGTATGAGATAATCTTAGGGTTACTGTTACAATTGGAGCAAACTGTGTAGTCGCAAACGTTAGGGAACAGGGTAAACACACAAAGGCACAAGAATTAAATAACGCAAACGCAAATTTGAACATTCAGAAACTGCTGTTCAAAATTGAGATCGGAATAATAAGTGCTTCCTTAAATATCCAATAACAAATTAACTATTAACAAATCTGCAGATGACACATAACTTTATTAATCAGTAATAAACACTTCAAACTATTAAATAGCATTTTTTTATTCTTTATCATATTTGTTTGTATAAATAAATAAATAAAACCCACCTTCTTTTACTCTTAAATGGATAGAATAACTTCGACGTTGGTAGAATTCCACGCAGTCTTCTAATCTGAAAACTGCACAGCTCCGGCGCGCAAACAGCTGACCTCGGTCTCGCGCTCCACTCGTGGTCAGTAAGTGTTTAAAAAAATTGTAGCAGTAGAACGTTCTTTAATTAATCCAAATCTTGGCCAACAAGTAAATAAGTTAATTTTATATGAATTCCTTATTTTCAGGTACTCAATAAATCACTTGTAATAACTGACATTGATAAAAATAAAATTATAACCTTCAAAATTGACTTGAGGTAAAAAGTTTTTAAGGGAAGGGTTTACTTAATTTCAGTATATCGTAGCACTTTGTTTGGTTTATTATTTAACACTGATTTTTATTCTTTTTAGTTTTCTAGATGTAAAATCAACTCGAAGATGATAACATTTTTCTTGGTTGTCAAACCAATTTTGTTTATCAACACGGAAAAAAATACCGTTCGGCAAACATTCAAGGAACGATGGACGCTATCTTTCAACTGCCAGGAAATTCGAATTTGTTTTTCTAGATTTTTGAAACATCTCGGTGTAAGTACTAAGAAACACTCCAAATATGTTCTCAAACATGAACACTATTATTTTATCTCAATAACACTTACTTATAAACATTAAATAAAAATTTATCGGACCTGCATGAGAGTCGGTGTTCAGCTTAGTGGTAAAAAATGACTAACTACCATTTTTACAAACAAAACTCAACTGTTTTAGCCCGTTGCCAAGGAAACAGCGTAGGAATACAAAAATATGAACGCAACTTACCAAAATTTAACAAATATTTATAAATGGCGATAACTTCCTTATAAATAATTTTCCATCAAAAGGAAACACATTAAAAATGAACATTTTGATACCCCACTTAGTATTCTTTCCATAATGCAATTACAAATTCATAAATATTTTTAAATTAAATTTCAAATAAACTCTTTAAAATTAAATTAAATGTTGAGAAAATCCATCTTATAACTTCTTTACATACACTGTCATATTACTATAATCATATTTTTCTCAACAGGAAAGTTACAGTTCAAGAAAATTATAAATTAATGTGTAGCTGTCAAAATTATTACAATTTTACTCATATTTCACTAACTACAGCTCAAGAATACACAAATAAAACTGAAAGGTTTCCTACACACCTTCATGAACATAACTATGATCAAATTAAAACAAGCTGAGGACCTCGAATCGAAGTCTACACAGCTTTACGATGCCCACTCATCATCTGAAACTACTAAATCCTTAAGTGTTTGATCTAAATATGGTTAAATAATCTATTTTTGTACATGGTAGCTTAATATAGCTCTACTAAATTTAGAAGTAAGTGAAGTTATCTTCATTAGAACTTGTTGTAACACAGCAATATATTTAAACTAAACACTAAGCGTTTGATAGGGGAGGTGATAATTTCATATCCCTTAAAGCTCTTGATATTTGAAGCCCCTAAAGTTACATTTTCACATAAAACCGTATTCTACTACTTATTCTTGAATTTCATTACAATCAGCAATGTGAAGGTTCAAACATTAGTTGACCTGATATGAAATGACCAGAACGTGTTTGATCACAATATGATTTTAATAGTTAAGGACTAAATAAGCTTAACTCAATTCGCGCGTTTGAGTAAATGGGAATTACACTAGAAATGTGCAAGAATTGTGACAGCGTTAATTTTTAAACGATTTTTCGCTTGGCATTTACCTCAGTGACATTATTCTTTAAATATGTCAGATTTACTTAGTGAAAAATATATCAAAAACTTGTCTAACATCTGTTTAAGGTTGCGGATATTTGTCATAAACCAACTTTACGGATCATTATTTCATTAGCCACAAAATTCGTATGTAATCAGAATCAACTACTTGCTTTGAACGTAGTAGCAATCAACTTCTCACATACACACGAACAGACACTTCTCTCAAAAACGGGGGATTCTTAGTGGTACAGAATGCAAATTTTAGTTAAATCCTAGGATCGACTTTTATACAAAAGTAAGAATTGATATTACTCTTACAAAATATATTTCAGACAAAATATATCTTAAGGGCAGGCTTTCTAAATAAAATAATTTATTAGTCTGATACAGAATACCATTCCTCCGAAAACTTGAGCAGAACCGTTTGAAACATCGAACGTTTGTTTTTATAATTAGATGATTGATTAATAATTCATAAGCGGTCACCTTCTATCATAAATTTATGGAAAGATATTCGATTTTCTAGGAAGAACTTAATTCTAAACCTATACAAATACACGTGAATTTAATTAGTTTGTTTATTTTTGGAAACATGTAAGAGACATTAATTGTTAAACAGAAAATTTCCATATTTACTGAATTTGTTTTAATTTAAACATCGAAAGGCAATATTTTAGAATCAAGTTACCAGGGAACCGAAGCATCCTAATTAAACATTTATAATACTTCAATGTTCTGCAAAAATTATGGCAACTCCGCAATAAAGATATCTTTGCAACCACGAAGACCTAAAATTGATCCATAAAACTTACTCGAGAAACAAACAGCACAACCACAGACAGTTGTACAGTTTCACGGCCAATTCTGTACCCCAACCGCAAAACATAATATATATTCCTTCCGATTCAGAAGCGAAAATTATAGGTTCGGACGGCTCGTTTGTTAGACGCCCCTGTCTAGTTAGTACTTGATTTATGAAGTTAATTTTAACCAGAAAACTCCAGGTGAGGTAATTCCCGCTCCTCACAATTTTGTAATCACCGCCCAAATATACCTCATTGTTTCTTAAAGAAATGAAATGCATTTGCATCATCTTTTTTATTTAAAAACCCTTGAAAAATATCGAATTCTGCATTTAATTGTGATTGAAAAGTGATCAGATGATTTAATAATAAATCTCAAAGTACTAATTAAAAAAATAAGTACACGCGAGTATTCCTGTTTCAAAGAAATGGTTACCTTCGGTATAAAAAGTTTAACTTTTATGATTTGGTAGACTATTTGGTTCATTATAGCACATCGTGTATCTATAAATCACACCGAAGGTACTTTTAATGACCAGGGTTGGTTTTAATAACCCCTTCCTGAGGGTGTTACATTTTTGTGATTTATTCAAGATATTTTTGTTCGGAAAGCCAATGTAAAAAGGGGGTAAACTGTTCGCTTGGACTTTCCAATTTTTCTTCATACTATCTCTGTATAGTAATGATACTGTGGTTACTACATGCCTACATACAGCGTGACCCAAACTTAAAGCTCGCCGGTAGAATGAGGTAAACGGTAAGAGATACAACTCGGGTTAAATTAGAAATAGATGTATGAGGATAATTTCTCGATGTTTATGCTTTTTAGAAATACATAGGTAAAAATCACGACTATTGTTCGAACAACATATAATTATATACAGCGTTGATTAAAATAAAATGTACTTACTTATAGAAAATTTACATGTGTGTAAGGTTCGCAAATATAAGTAATAAAAACACATTCAATAAATGTAATCGCGGTAGGTGAATCTTTTTAATATAAACCACTTTTTACATAGTTGTTACAGGCACTTTCTAACCACAGAAATTTTACTTGCTTTAACTAGAATAGCACTTGCAAATTTTCTATAACTAAGCAAGTTGTTAATGTTCTAGTAATGGCATTGATCGTGATCTCACGATACACATATAATATTCTCTCGAAATTTTTCAAGCAGAAAAATAAGCAACTAAAGTAAGCATTCTAAAATTCATCAAATGGGGTTCTAGGAACCATCACATAAATTCCAATTTGCTAATTCACAGCTTCCTACGCTAATTTTTTTATAAACGGCTAAATTAGCAACAGTAGTCACACTAGCACTTTCCCTGCTCATATTTCTTCTTGCGAAATTATACTGGAGATACTCTGGAGGTCATATTTATTTTAAATGCCAGCCAATACGAAATATGAGGTTATTACTTTACCGAGAACGTGTTTATCGAAACATCTAAGCGGCGTCCTTTGGAACGGTTCAACTAAAGATGAGACACTTGAGTAAGAATACAGATCAATTCTATTTGTGGAAACTTTGACGAAACTATAATATTTTCACCGTCATAATTTCAAAATTTTTGCTAAATTTGCCTTATTTACTTTTACAATAAAATAAAAATTTGTGCTGTGGATAGCAAACAAAACTCATATTTTCGACTAAACATAATTTTCTGTTTCGTGATAAATGACAACTACTTGCTGAATGAAAACAGGGTTATGTACATATTTTTACCCTTGGAAATCTGCATGACCTTGACTTTCAAAGTAAAATTCAATTATTTTATCGACTACTTGAACGTAGAGGCTTTAGCATATCAGAGCAAGACATTTTCAAACATTCCTGAAATGCGGCAGAAATAAGCTGCCACAATAAATAAATAATGTTTTATTCAACCTAAAATTCTGTGCACAGTTTTTGAGTAATAGTTCTTGTAAATTTAAACCCTGATGGCAATGCCCAAAACTCGTAGTTGTTTCGGCGTCATCTATTTTTTATATATTAGAATTACAATCTGCAAGTGTTTTTAATTAATTTAAGCACTTACTGAACTGGTCACCTGGAAAAAGAAGAAGAAGGGGTAGACCAGCAGTAAAGTGAAAAACATCTGTCCAAAACATAATGACAGAGAAAGGATTAAGAGAAGAATATTGGGAGGATAGACACTATTGGAGGTTGAGGACGGCAAACCTGTAATGGGAAACAAGCCAAGAGAGAGAGAGAGGTACTTATTAACGAATATCTAATAAAGAGCTTTTATTAATTAAAAAAAATACTGCGCGAAAGAATAAATTTATGATACCACAGATATTATTAAATAATGTAGGAAACAGAGTTCTGCCACTATTTGCCACGGGCTTAAACGGAATTGCGCCACATAAACGATGGTATGCCCGTAATTCAGAGGAAGAGGGGGGGGGTCAATTTGTAAAATACACGGCGCTTAAGTCTGATAAAATTCGGGATAAAGTCGTAAAACGGGAATATCACTAGATCCGGCACTGCTCAAGCTCCACGTTGCTTTGAACGGCCAATCCGAAGGTTGGCGTGATGAAATTTACATTTTCACGCAATTCTTCATAAAATATATGTTAATTTACTAGCCCCGTAAACAAAGGGGCGCAACAATCACTCTTAGTTGAACTTACAGGAATCCTTCGCATTACTTTTAGCATAGATCAAAATAACAGAGTTTAGTTGAAAAAAGTCATTTAATTAAATTTAAAACAAAGCGAACAAAAATACATGCAAAATGGGTAAATTTAAGTTAATAATAGCTGACAAAATGATACTGCAGAAAGGTCTTGTACACGCACTATTATTTTCGTCTATCGCTAAAGTTCTTCGAATAAAACATACAAAACAGAAACTGATTTCACAAAGAACAGCGTCGTCTCAGGAGGCCTCCCTCTAGCTAAACTGAAGGGAACAGCTGGAGTGTTTAATTTACCTTCTTCTATGTAAAGTTGGACCTTCAGGGGGGTGTAAAGCTTGAGTCAGTACTTGGGGGCAGTTTTTTTTACAGTTGCTTCTCTCGAAACCGTTTGCATTTGGAAGATTTTTCAATATTGTGTCATACGACGAAATTTCCCAAAATAGTACTTTAAGCGATATTTTCGGGATGTTTGGGAAACCGAATATTCCCGTTTCTCGGACGTACCGGGAATGGTACCGCACAAAGCGAAAGTAATTGCTTATTAGTACATTACACTTATTCGGACGTCCGGGAATAATTTTAAATTTGTGTAACACTCAGGTCGAGAGCTGGAATCTGACTTCCGTCTTTTTGCTCCCACTTAACAGCGTGAAGACTCGGATTAATGTTGCGTTTGCACATATCTAAATAACGTCGCGCATACAGGGTGCGTTCAATAAAAGTAAACTTCGCGCATACAGGGTGCGTTCTATAGAAGCGGCCCAACGAATCGTCAGTACCATCAGGTACCAACTACACTCATTAGATTATAAATATGTGTAGAGAAATTAAATAGAGGATGTAACCGGTTCCGTACCTTTTCTGTGAATATCGACACACCAAAGTTCAGTTCTAGGTCATTTGCTCGCCACCGATTGCTCGCTGGGAAAGATGTTCGCCAAGACATTTCCTCGCCATCCGTTTCCTCGACAGCCAACTTTCTCGCAGTACTAAGTATAACTGCACCAACGCAGAACAACTAGTTTATATTTTCTTATTTTCTTCTTCCTTTGTTGTGCTGTGCTTAATAAATCTTCTGATTCATAATTAAAACATTTACTTTTAATTTTAAATGCCATAGGTATAAGAAGATTGCTATTATTATTTTTTTAATGTGTTGGCATTTCAAAGAAATGTTCGTTTATGGAAGTGGTCTGAGTGGATACCTGTTCATTATAATTTTGGAAACTTAAAGTGCTGTTTCTATATCAATAAAGCAAGTTTAATAATGTTTTGCAATGTTATTATTAAAAATCATTTAAAAATAGGTACTCCTACAATATAAAAATTAGAAACATAAATAGTTCATTTTATTAAGAACAAGATAATATTACTGTGTACGAATTCAAATACAAGATAAAGACCCCTGCTTTGACTATCAACATTCCTTAGACTTTTAAGAATACATTGCAAAGAGATCCGCGACAACAACAGGCGAGCAAACGGCGACGAGCAAACGGCGGCGAGCAAGCGAGCGGACACGTCAAAGCTCCAATGGAGAAGTGTTAGGGTCTTTATCTAGCCAGCAAAAGAGCTCCAGTTCGAATTTCCAACCAAATTCTTTTCGACTTTATCGTTTATCCAAATTTTTATTAGTAATAGTTTCATATTATATTATTTTACATTTTATTATACTGATTTTTGTTCTATTATGTAATATTATTATATAGTTCTAGTAGTTTATTAGTAATATAGTTTTTAGTTAATATCGGAAATAACTTATAGTTTATATCAATGTACTCATTCTGTTACCCGTTACCAGCACTTTCTGCGGATCTGTAATGCGTAGTTTAGCTTGAAGTTGCCATTTATGTGTAATTTTATTATGCACTTCTGGTATACATAAGTAACACTCGTTAACATCAAATATGGCTACCTCTAGCTTTAATAACTTCTAACATACTTGCATATGAGATGCTCACTTATTGACGAATGGTAAACTATAAATGTATATCCATATTTACAAGAAAATTGTGTGTAAAAGCAAGTAAACCCGTAATAACCCAGATATTAACAAAAATATGTAATCTGGGCAAAATAATTTGAATAAAGTAATTGTATACGGAGAAGTGTGGTGGTAGCTCGTTGGCAAAGCACTCGCTGTCTGAGCAAAACATCAATTATGGTTAGGTTCTACTCCCCTGTATTACGATGTATCACGACAGCGTACAAAAATCTTGTGCTGCAACCCACCATGTTTTCACCAATATCTCAATCCGGTTTGGAATCATGGGATCTTAATGGTAAAAACCTTTCCTCGAATTTCTCTCGTTTCGATTCGACGTTAAACTGTAGGTTCCTGCGTTTCTACCTTAGCGCTGAGGGGAACACGTGGCAGAGAAGAGGCCGATGTTCAACAGTAGAACGGAAGGGCTTTTTGATATACAAAGTGTCCACGGCCGAACATAAGGTAAGAAAATGGCATGGAAATACAGAGTTTTCCCAGTATTATCTGCCTAGATAACTTTAAACTCAATATTTTGCCTTCAAACTATAGCTTATATTAAATACACAAGCACAGCCGTGCGCACACAAACACCTACATTTTTCAAAACCACTTGTATTAGCTAAGAAGATTCGAAACACGTATTTCCATCAAAATCTCAACATGGAATTTTTTTGATTGCCATACAAGTAGTTCATTATTTTCCAGGAAATTCAGGCACTTTTCCATATTTAAAAAAATAATAATATATAACCAAAAAAATTGATGAACATTTAATTACGACTTTCAAGCAATTAAATTTGCAATTACATAGTCGTAAAGGAACCAGTAATCACTCAAAACAAAAGCAAAACCAGTTTCGCTTCCAGATCGAGTTCAAATTTAAACGTCGAAATTTTTTCTCCCGGTGTTTATTATAGGTTCTAAAACAATAGAGGAACGGATCAAACTAAACCACTACCCCACATTTTTTAGATCCGTAATTATTAAACGAGCTACCACGCAATTAGCGCAAATAGCCTTCATTTTCGGTTCGGTAGAGCTAGAAAATACCGCTCAGCAGAGCCCATCCCTTATTATTACACCGCACTTATTAGAGTAAATTAAATGGACCATCGATAAATTTAATTTTAAATTTTTGGTTATACATCATACATGCTCGTTTGATCTATTATGGCTTGATGCTTGAAATTTCAGTTGAGGTTGTGTAAATTTGAACAGTGGGCACTTGAAAGAAACTCGAGAAGGTTTGCTCGAAGCCTTTCTGGGAACCAAAGGGCGCCAACCTCATCAGACTTCACAGTTGGGAACTAAAGACTAAGGTCTTCTATTAGACAATTAAAATTAGCGAACCGTTATAATACAAGCAGAATGGGAAGCTTCCCTTTGGTTAAACTATGTGTGGATAATTAATAGTTGACTTCAAAAAAGGGCGAATGCATTTTACCTTCATTAATTCTGAGTTGTTTATTACAAAAACAAACAAATTAAGATGATTTATTTCCTGCCAAGCACGTTGATGTGATTGATTTAAAGGGGAAGCTTTAATCTACAAGGTCATTCAAAAGTAAATTGAAAGCCATCCAACTCGGTTATAGCTATTACTTGAGACTGTAATTATTTGCTCGTTACATCTGTTAATGGTAGTATAATATAATTTCAAATACTTTGTTTAGTAGTAGGAAATACATATTTTAACAGAAAATGTGCTAAGTTGTGGAATTTTAGACTGAAGCTTCAGGTAAACTTTTTCTGCAACCGATATAGACCTCAAAATTGCAAACAGGAACTTCCTATCGCACTTATAGTTTCCTCTTAAGAGCCACATAAAGAATCTGAAACTTGGCAATACTGTTTAAGCTACTTAGAAAAAACTAAAATCAGTAGGCCAACAGTTGAAATGTTTAAAGTAAAAATTAAGATACAGCTCTTTGTAAAAAAATAACTTATTTAACAGAACATGTTCAAAATTTCTGCCATCAACTTCACGGCATTTGGCTGCCCTTGTAACGATGGCCTGTTGGACACGCTGGAGCATTGCTTCATTGACGGTTGCTGCTGCTTCACGAATGCGAAGTACTAACTCTTCTTCATTTTCAATTGGCCTCACATACACCATGTTTTTCAAATGGCCCCACAAGAAGAAATCCAGTGGTGTTAAATCTGGGCTTCTTGGAGGCCAGACCACGGTACTTCCGCGGACGATCCATTTTCTTAGATAAAATTCCCTAAGCCAGTTGCTCGTTCTAGCCGCATAATGGGATCGCGCCCCGTCTAACTGCATCCACATATCGCGGAGAACTAATAAAGGTTTGTCTTCTAGCAATGTTGGGAGTTCGTCGTTTAGAAAATTCAAGTAATTGTTAGCATTTAATCGCTGTGGTAGTAGGGTAAATGCGGGTATTGTTGGTAGGTCCCCGATGATTGGCACCTTCTTACAGTTTTTGTTTTAAACAGTGAATCATAGGCTTTTCTAACAAATTGCATATATTTTTTGTCTCACTACCTTGTATTATTGAATGCAAGCCATACGCCATTTGTAACTCTTTCAGTTTCGATGTGAGAGGCTGATGTATTGGAGCACGTTTGTCAAAGTGAGTTTTTTATGAATTTCTTAAGAATTCAGCTTCAGAAACTAGGTCATAATTTTGCCTATTTCATTCAGAAACCGTTGGGGTTTCTTTCATTATTAGTATATACCTTTATTCAACAATAATTCTATTAAATACATGCTATAGAATCTATATTTTTTATTATTTTTGGGGTGCCAATGATTGGATCGCGAAACAGTGTTTTTCCAATGATTGGCATGGGTGCCAATCAATAGTGCATTCCTGTTTATGCGGAGAACCAATCATTGAATCTTCTATATTTCGACCATTATTTTCACCTAAGTCAACGAATACTGCTCAAACAAATTTGAAAAAAATTGCTAACTGAGCAGAGACCTCATGTGCGTGTTGGAAGGCCACACAGCAGGTTCGACTTAGTCCAAAATTCAAAACTGCCACACGAGAACGACTTTACTGAACAAGACATTCTGAATATGGATATGGTATTTTTTGAATCGGGTGAGTTTGCTGATGTCTCACACTCCGAAGTTGACGATAAAGAAATAAGTACTTTCGGTCTTGAAGATGTTGCAATGGAGTTTCCTAATCCGAAACCCGCGATCACGCCAGCAATTATAAGCGAACGTCGAATTTGAGATCGGATGACTTACGGGACAAACAATATTCGGAAACGATTGCTTTAGGTTAAAAAATATCCATCGAGAGACCCATTTGCAACGAACCCCCATGTTCTATGGATGACCCTACTGAAACTTTAGCGAATCATAAACCTTTCACACCTGATGCCGCGACAGAAGATAGCCTTACTGAACCTTCACCGAATCACAGACCTTTCATACCTGCTGCGACAGAGAATGGTCCTACTAAACCTTCAGCAAACGGCGAAAATAATAATGACTTATCAACGTTTATATTTTGGCCGAAAACTCCCGAAAGAATGGAGAATCCTATACGTCATAATTTCGTCAGGATTCAAACAAATTGTTGAAGAGAACCAAAGACTTAAAGAATTGGAAATTGAAATAAAGAAGCAACGCAAAGATAAGAGATTGGAGAATACTATCGGTAAAAAAAAGACGGAAACAACAAGAGGACTACTTCGAAAATTGCTTCGAAAACTGCTTCGAAAAAAGCTTCAAAGGCAGCCTCGACCATTATACGAAAAACTGCGCCCAAGATGCCTCCACACCATGTACGTGATATATTTAAAGACGAAGATGACTATTCAGCAAATTATCACTGGAAAACAAGATGAAGTACAAAGTAAGGCGACCGTAAATGGAGGGCTGTGTTATTTTTGTGTGCAAAATATTAATGGTACAAATCTTGGAATAAAATGTCGAAAATGTACCAGAACGTATCATATCAATTGCCTGAAGAAGAAAAAAATGTTCGTAAAAATTTTGAATGTATTACTTGCAAAGAAAAATGGATTTAAACATCTTTGTTCCATATTTCTATTTCCAAGTACATGTTTTCTATGTATCTGCTCAGTTTTTGTATACATTTTAAGAATTTTTATATTTTTTTCATCGATAATGCAAAAACTAGCAATTTGAATTTGTTCAAATGATTATTTTCATATTTATGATAAGATTATTTGTTTGTTATAGTTTAGTTTAATGTTCCTTTACTTGCAGTATTGCCTTTTTTAAATAAAACATGTTTGATATTGCTGTATTGTTCATTCCAAAATTGAAACCCGATATTACATTTTTGGCATAATTTACGCTAGGGGTGCCAATGAAACATGCAAGCCCAATGCTAATAATGCCAATCAACGGTTCAATCTCCAATGCCAATGATTGGCTACCCTGCCAATCAATGGTTCAATTCTTATGCCAATCATTGGCTAAACTGCCAATAGCTGGCACAAATGCAGTCCTTTTCTTTTATTTTTTTTTTCACTTATTTCAGGCACTTGTTGAATAAAAACTTGACAGATTTATGTAGCCAAGACATCGAGGATCAAACTTAAAAAAAATCAGTTTTCTACCACTAATACCGATGATCTACTGAGCCTTCGAATGTGAAAAACCTCTTAAGGTGCCAATCAATGGGTGTTTTACCCTACAAGAGGACCTACCAATTTGTTATCTATGATTCCTGTCCATACATTGACCGAAAACCTAACTTGATAATTCCCTTCATGCATGGCGTGGGGATTTTCATGGGCCCAAATATGTTGATTGTGGAAGTTAAAAATGCCATTTCGTGTAGAAGTGGCTTCATCTGTCCATAAAATATTATTTACAAATGTTGGGTTTCTTCTATGTTGTTTTAAGAACCAGTTGCAGAAGGTAATGCGTTTTTCATAATCTTCCTGTAATAAATGTTGCACCCTGACTTTATGGTAGAGATAAAGACCATCATCCTTTATTATCTTGGTGGTGGTTTTTGATGCACCAACAACTGTAGAAACAGCACGCACACTAATACAATTCAGTTACCAGATCAAGAACCTCCTCTTCTGAGTTATTGTCTCTAACACTTCTTGGTCGACCTCTATCCCAAGCCTCATTGCAGTTTCCCTCACATTCCGCAAGAATCCAAATATTATCCATGTACTCGTTTATTGCATACGCCATAATGATGGCCAAGACACAAGTGAACCCAATAACACGAATTAAAGGTGTACTTAATGCAGCATTCGTAATGTCAGTTCAAAATTGATTTACTTGACACACGTGTCAAAACGCAAAAACAACAGGTTTTCGAAATTTTTATCACAGTACCCATGCACCGGCATTGTTGTCAAATTGTACTTTTACCAAAAGTATGATTTTTAACAGTACTTCCAAACGAAGAACTAAATTTCTAATTCAATGTTAATTAGCGGTTTTGAATTAATTTAAGTTTCCTCATTAAGCAAATACATGTTTTACTTAATTGTTTATAACCGTTTGGCTAAAATTCTGCATTAAAAGTATGAACTTTAACACTATCGTACAAGAAAACTAAGCTGCGGAGCAAATTTTTTCTTGCAGTTTTGTCTTAAGAATTCTTAAGAATTTACCTGAAGCTTTTAAGGCAATTTAGGGAAACCCTGTATAAGGTTGTTTAACATTAGTTGTTTTGTGCTTGAAATATTAAATGACCGAGACTAAACTTAAAGCTTTGCATAGTTATTAATGTATATTAATGAATCTACATTAGCAAAACCCTTTGTAGGCCTGTACCGTTGCAAATTGAAACAAACATACCAAGAAAATGTTGTGGAACTAATTCAAATGTCTCTGCTAGGGCGTAAATATTAATTTTTGTTTGAACATCAATAAAACTTCGCTACTGAAATTTATTAAACACGGTATGCCCGTGGTAGATATTGTTTCAACCATTTTACTCAACTAACATTAATTATTATAAATCTCAATTTAATATCTCTTCTGTTAAAAGCAACAGTTAAAAACATATTTCTATTGAACATTCACAAATATATTAATGTTTTTGATTGTTTGTTTTTATTCAATCTTTCGTATGTAACAATTATAAATGTCTACGAAAATAAAATCGTCAAACCGAATGCAGACTTTCCCGTTTTCATTCAAGTGCTTCTGTGAAGTGGCAGCAGCAGATGCTCAACGAAAGTACAATATAAATAATCACAATACCGTGCAGTACACGTGAAACTGATACAAACTGTCTTCTTTAGTGTTGATACAGCTATTCATGTTCAAGTGGTGTGCGGCAACCGTTACTGTTACAAAATCGATTAAATTGGCGCACTTTACATATCCTAAACATTAAAAATAATTGAAGTGATTTGTCGAACCAAAATTTCTTCATTATCTATATCCAGATTGTAACATTTTAATGTAAGGGGCAGCACAATTCACTTTGGTCGCTCGCAATTTTACAACAAACAGCCTATATTTTATTTATATTAAAATTAGATTTAATTACAAATCATACAGTAATAAAAGTGGTATTTTGTAGCGCAGAAAATATAACTGAACGGATTTGTTCGACGATACAAATAACGACGAAGAAACTACAGATAAACTAACTGGAATCTACTGAAAAAAGAAGAAATTAAGAAATTAATTGAATTTAGTATATTTTCATGATTTAATTGCTTTCAGTTCTATAAAAAAAAGTAGGATTTTATCTATATTTCCTTTATATTCGAATTAAAACTAATCACAAACTTGGCTTATCGTAATTATGGTATTTAAATATTTTACCGTACCGGATCTCCTACTTGAATTGATGTTTCTATCTGTTCTTATAATGTTTTATGGCGAAAAGAGTCCTCAGGTCTTGTGATATCTGCTTGCGTAGGTTTTCCTGGATAGAGAACTCCGCATTGCAGAAACACCCAGGCTGTACACGTTTTCTTTCAAACGGCCCCAAAAAAGAAATCCAACCAATTCAGATCAGATCTAGGAGGCCTTGGTACAATATACCTCTCAAGGAAACTTTCATTTATGAATTTCTCGCTTGTATTTCGTAATGTGTCGGTGCACCATCATGTTTAAAAGAACAATTTCATCTTAACTAACTGAACTTCCTCATTAATGGTGAGGGGATTGCGGCGAGCGGTAGACGTGTGCGAACGCAAGCGGTGGAAAATTAGTGAACTCTAAAAGGAAAAGGTGATAAGAAGTGGTATAGTAAAGCAACTAAGGTGTATTCGCCAAAAAAGAACGTAAGCGACGAGTAGGGAAGCTAAATAAAAATGTGTGGAAATACGAGCAAATAAAGGAACATACGTGCTGTAAATGTAATCATATTCTCTGATATTTGAAAAAACCTCCAGTTTCAGTGATAGTAGTAAACAACTGCGCGGGCTAAAAGTGATAGACGCACATCTGAGCATCGACCCCTTATCCGTAAAATATCGTAGAAAAGACCAATATCAAACGCGTAACTTTTGAAAGAGAAATAAATAATACTTGAAGAAAATGAAAGAAGTAAAACAAATGTTTCTGGACATCAGAAACCGGTTAGTAACAATAGTCGAGAAACTAGAAAGCCACGTGGTAAAAATAAACGCTATAAAACAAGAAAATACTCAACTGGAATGCAAACAAGAAGAAAGAATTTAAATGTTAGAGAGAGAAAATAAGAAAAGGAGTTTGGTTATTCATGCTATAATGTATGACCAAAACGAAACAGAAGGAAAAGCAAAAATTAAAGTCATACATCTGCTAGAACAAATACATTGAGTAAGATAATCTAATAGAACATTAACTTATTTACAGCTATTTTATTCTTTAAACCTGAAAAATAAGTTGCTAAAACTAAGTAAAGGTCATGCTCAATTAGTGTTGTCATCTGCGTTGATTTTTACTTTCCCATACCTTATAGGTATAGGGTAAGTATTGAATTCATGAAAATTTTCGAAATCGAGATTTTAACGGAAATATCCGTTTTGGGTCTCTAGGAACCCAAAAAAGTGGTTTTTAAAAAATGTCTGTCTGTGGGTGGGTATGTATGTATGTACGTATGTACGTACGTATGTATGTGACGCTCCTACAGCCGAAAGTATTGCTCCGATTTTGATGCGCTTTGGAATGCGGGGGTGTATCAAAAATTCATCGAAAAAATAAGCTTTTCAAAAAAATCCGAAACCGGAAGCGGAAGTTACGCATGTTTTTTTGGTATCACTTTTTTCGTGATTACAATTTTGAAACTTTTATCACGGATAACGATAGAGGGTCATAAGACAAATCAGCTAGTTTTTTGCTGAACTCGCTAGCTTTAAAATGAAGGGCGCTATGATTTTTTGAAAATTTTGAGTTTAACGCCCAATTACTCGAAAACGGATGAATCGATTCAAATGATTTTTATTTTCTGAATAGTATATGAAGGGTAAAATGAGGTGATATAAAAAGTTTTTTGAAAAATTATAAGGGGCCTAAATTACGAAATTTCAAAATTTTGGAAATTTCAAAAAATTATTTCTCAAAAACTGCTCCAAGGAATTTTTTTAAACTTCATATGTCGACAGAACTCGCAAGGGGCTATCGATATGTTTTTTGAAGAACTCCGTAATTTTCCTGTGGCGCCCTCTACGAAGCTTGGAAGTTTGAAACTTCAAACTCCTTTAATTAATAAACGAAAAAAGATAGCAAGCTGGGGTTTTCACTGAATCGCTCAGTACGTAATGGAGCATATGAATATGCAATATTACACTCGTGGATATATGTAAGCGCACCGGCCCCCTCCCCCCTCTTTTTTAGAAAAATTTTTTTTTATTCTAACGGTTGTTATTTGTTTGCGTCAAAGAATCTTTTTCCGCGAAAATAAAAAAATCGATTTTTTATGCTCTACAAAATATAATTTCCAGGGACAGGAAAATTTTACCTCGGTAGCAATAGCGATCGGTACTAGTTAGACCGCGCGACGGCCTAGCGGTACGGACAGCCCCGCGCACTTTGGTTCAGAACCATTGCCATACTGTCGCGCTACATTCATTTCTTTAACCGGTATTACAACAAGTTATAAATTATTTATCAAAATTTTGTATTTAATACTTAATTTTCGAAATCGAGATTTTAACGGAAATATCCGTTTTGGGTCTCTAGGAATCCAAAAAAGTGGTTTTTAAAAAATGTCTGCCTGTTATAAAATCACAGCAAACTCAATTTGCAGTCACAATATCACGTACATAGTAGAGAATGAAGTATGCCTGGTTGCATATTAAAAGGAAATTAAGGGGCACCGCAGATATTTGGCGGGACTTCTTACAAGCCTTGTAAGTCTATTCGTTACGAGGCAAGATTTTAGGATAGCGCTTGAACAACCGTTTTGAGGAAAATAACTCTACTGTTGAATAAAGATGATATGAACAGTTTCCAGTATGGGAAAGTCCAGGGAGGCAGTCGCGTCCACTTATTTTGGTTGATCTGGGGTCTAGCCTTTGAATTCTCTATTTCGTAATAATTATATGAAGGTATTAGAGGTATTTATCAAATTGTACTGTCAATTATTCACCTATAAAACAATAAGATATGAAATTTGTGTATTATGTTCGACAACTGTCAACTAACATGTAATTTTGGAGGAAAATTGACCTTCCAAATGTATGTTTTTTATCAGTAATATCAAAATATAGGTGTTAAGAACATTTTAATATGATTTTGATAATCACTAATTGTAATATTATTAATTTATGGTGATTTATGTTTAAAATGAATAGAAATTTTTCTTAAAAAAAGTAATTGCTCGACTGTGAGCTGTCAACACATTCCTTTTTAAATAACGAATATGGCTATAATTTCAGTTTTGATATAAATGATATTTTTAAAAAGTTTTTTAAATATTTAAGATTTGGTTAATTTGTGTTAATTTCATTGTGGCTTCCCATTGGTTGAAGCTACATGCTTTTTGTAAAAGTACTTATTTTTGTTTATATTATGATGTTTACCAGGGTTACTTGTTAAAACACAAACAAAAAAGACTTTCCATGAAAATCTCAACGTGAACAGACGCTCGTCTGGCGAGTCAATTAAAATTGTAATTTTTATATCCTGTTTGAATAAAACTATATTATTAAGTGTTACGGTTTAGATCAGCGTTATTTGTTACTTATGTGTGTGAAAGATGGATAAAATTCGGTAAATTATCCGAAAATCAAGAATTTGGGGCGGGGTATCAGAGTAGCGTCAGTAGACTTCTGTTGTTTTTTCACTACATGTTTTGTTTGTCTCTGCGTTTGACGTTTAAATCGTCAACAAACTTCAACGTTAGGAATCAACTACAAGTTGAACGAAAGTTTAATACCTACTAATTATTTGAAAGGTATTCGCAGCATATTCTAGAACTGCAACTTGAATAGCAATCTAATTTAATTTAAAATACTCGGGTCAGCTCCATGTCAGATGATGATGATGAACAAATTAACGAGTTTATTGGTATATTTGAACATCTGAAGTAATAAGCAGTAAGTAATATTTGGGTTAATTACCTCGAGAAAACGATTTTACGAATACAAAGATACTCAGTCCAAACATTTTTTGCGAGGAACTTAGAAAAAAGCAACAAGTGATAAACTTTCGTTTTAAAGTTCAATATCAACAGGGCGCAGGAGTGCCATCCTAATTTCATCTAGTGCGTTTTACGAGCACCAGAACAAAATAAGCAGCTGCTTCTATGTGAAAAGTGGGTCTGTTTGAAAGTGCTTTGTTAAATTACACCTTACTATTTTTTTCATGAGATGTTGTTATTTAAGTGTTAAAGTTGTTTAACGTTTTATAAGAAAAAACTTACATAATTCGATAACATTTAATTCATTTCTTTGTTGCATCCATATTCTATAATTTCATGTTTACTACCTTGTATCCTTCGCCTTGTTAAGTTCGCCCGCGCAAAAATTTAAGAGTTATACAACAATTACCAAAATTTATATTATAAATCCTGAGATACGAGTTCTTTTAAAGTTTATGTTTGAAGTGTGCCCTTCATGTTGTATGAACAACTTATGTAAGAATTTTGTAATATTTTTGTACATACGAAAGGGAGATCATCTTCATTACGACTGAAAGTAAAGCAACATTCCCTTTTTCTTCAAACGTGATATTTTTTGTCACTTCAGTGTGGGGCTCATATGTAGGTCCCTCAATAAAACAGCATATCTTTTAATTAAAAAGGAAAACTGAAAGAAACAAGACAGTTAGGGAAGTACACCCAAAAAAAGTCCAGATCAATTTTTATAAAGCTACTGACATGGAATAAAAATATGGAAACCTTAAATACAATACTACTACAATACTTGAATGTGAAAGTGTGATATATGATTCAACATCTAAAATGAAAGACGTTTCAGAAAAATTTCGAATCAGGCAGCCACATTTTATTTTTGCACCTGAAATTTGAGTATCTCTGCGTCTCGATATGGGTTTTATTTTACGATATCTAATGTTCGTCTCCTTTTCTAAAGTTTTGCAGAGATACCCTGCCGATACATTCTATTTACTTGCTACACTACAAATCGCAACACGATCGAAAATATTCACCACAACCTTCATTTTGTTTTTTGTTAATTTTGTAGCCTTATCGTATATATTTAGTTTGTTTTGGCACAGTTCCCTGTCTAAATTGCGACACGGTATAGGCTTTTACTCTGTTTAGGTAACTTTTGTAGAAGTTGTAAACACGAATGCGTAGATTTAACTCTTTAGACTTCATTTTTATAATTAGCAAAGCCAATTTTAGAGTGCTAACTGTAAAACTGTATTAAGACAACAAACATCATTTAAACTGGCAAGTAAACAGTGTGGTTGCCATGAAAACCAAAATCTACTAACTCCTTAAGATTAGTACGGATTTTTAAGAAACACCCCTTAGTTCTTCTCGGCGCTAAGGTAAGTTACGTCGTTCGGAGTTGGTATTAAACTCTAGGTCTCCCGTAACAGCTCATACGGAATACGACATAAGGAATGGGTTGTAATTACTATTATTATTATAATACAGTGCATGCCGCTTAATGTAATCACATCGGGACTTGGAGTTTTTGATAATAATAAACAGTGAAACCAGCCCTTCGTTGCAGTAAAGTGTTCTCCTCCTTTTTCATTTCTTCCTAAGTTCTTTCACTTGCTGGCGTATCAACAGATCATCTACATGTGCATCATATGTTCATGGAATTAGCGAACGCAAGTTTTAATGCAGATTCCACTTAGTCGTCTTTCCCAGTGCGATTTCCTTTAGCTTTTAATTTGTCATTTTATTTCGCAGCGTCTTCTATTTCAACACGTTTTATACAAAAGTGGCTGCGAAATGTTCAATTCTACTACTCTTTTTTACATCAGCCATTCTAAAGGGTTAGAATAGAGCTGAGTTAGCTGTTGCCAACCAGTCTGCAGGCTGTGAACCCATGAGAGAGAGAGAGAGAGAGAGAGAGAGAGAGAGAGGTCGTCCAGTCATTCTGTACATCGAGCTTACAAAGGTCCGGTAGTTCTGATTTTTGGATATGTTCTTCATTTAGGGACCAGGAGAGAGGATCTAAGTTTTCTGACACCGCGGGCCTCAGCAACGGCCGCCATATTAGAAAAAGGGGACAAAAAATAGCATTTTCCGCTATATCTCGTAAACGGTGGGTTCTACGACAAAAAAGGTATATACAGAATTAAAGAACATAAAATTTTCTATAACTTTTGTACGAACTTTTTTTTTCTATATTAAATGATTTCCAAGATACAGCGCTCCAAATTTGAGAAATTTTTTTGAAACGTCGCAAAATGCTGCATTCAGAGTGAATGTTTTTCTCAATTATCGATTATTTGTTACTTTTTAACTTTTACTAAACAAACTGAGAATTTTTTAAGCAATTTGAACTGGCTCCGTTCCCCTTATCGCCGTTTACAGAGGAAGAAATGCGTAAGGGCACTAAATCGTCCTCATACACGCTTTTCAAACCACTTCCTCATGATACGCAGTTTGGAAATAAGATAATCCATGTAGTGGATGGAGGATATCTCCTACACAAAGTCGTTTGGCAGCGTAATAATTCAGTCGCATCTATTTGTGCTAGTTACACGAGATACGTTGAAAGTCATCATGGTTCAAATGCAGTAATTATTTTTGATGGATACCCCGCAGATTCTGCACAAAAAAATACGAAGTCTGCAGAAAGGCTCCGTCGATCCCGAAAACACATTTCCGCGGATATTGTATTCGAGGAAACAATGACAGCTCAAGTTCCTCAAGAAAAATTTCTTGCAAACGAAAAAAATAAAGCACGTCTAACCTATTGAAAAAAAATCTGAGAAAAAAAATTTCGTCGTAAAACAATCTGTGGAAGACGCAGACGTATTGATTGTCAATACTGCCATTAGTTTGGCTTCAAAATTCGATGCCGTTATCATTATCGGCGAGGACATTAATTAGCTGATACTGTTAACAGGACTCACAGCATCACAAGATTTTAAAAACATTTATATGCAAAAACCAGGAAAAGGCAAAACAGCTGAGCAATTATACGCCCCAACATCTTTGAAACATTATGAAGCATTTCAAAATATCTTGTTTTTCCATGCTTTCGGCGGTTGCGATACAACCTCAGCACTGTTCGGCCTGGGGAAAACAAAACTTTTTACCACCATGCAGAAATATCCGCACCTCAACGATTTAATAACAGTTTTTAAAGATCCGGATGCAGAACAAGAAACTATCGCCGAAGCAGGGGAACGTTTCTTTGTTGCTGTGTATGGTGGTGAATTTGAAAAAGCTACGTTAAATCAGATGCGCTAAAGCGTTTCACTAAATCTGTTACTAAAAGTAAATTTAATTTTGCCCCTCTACCACCGCCTACCAAAGCTGAAAAGTTTCACTCTTTCAGAACATATCATCGACTTCAATCATGGCATGGAGTTGATAAATATCCACAAGAGTGGGGCTGGAAGCACACTATGAATGGTTTCGATCCTGTAACAACGATAGAAGATCCAGTACCTAGAAGTTTATTGCACTTCATTTAATGCAAATGTAAAAAAGGGTGTGGTGGTGCTTGTAGTTTTCGAAAGGTTGGGTTAAATTCAGTGTTGGGTAAGATACTTTTTTGTATCTAGATCCAGATACAGGTACTTCTAAAAAAGTGTATCTAGTTACAGATACAAGATACATCTTACTACGTGTATCTAGATACAGATACAAGATACTTTAAAATGTATCTAGATCCTTCTCAGATACAAATTAGATACCTACTTTAAAAAATTACACTTCCAGAAATGGAACCGCGCATAAAC